>VZUI01037340.1:0-26258 GCA_013401135.1 Cettia cetti | reverse complement strand
AAGGAAAGGAAAGGAAAGGAAAGGAAAGGAAAGGAAAGGAAAGGAAAGGAAAGGAAAGGAAAGGAAAGGAAAGGGAGGGAGGGAGGGAGGGAGGGAGGGAGGGAGGGAGGGAGGGAGGGAGGGAGGGAGGGAGGGAAGGAGGGAGGGAAGGAGGGAAGGAAGGAAGGAAAGAAGGAAAGGAAGGAGTGATGCATTCAAATATGGCCACAAAATGGACCTGCACAGTCAGAAACTGGTAATATTGTAAATATTCTTAAAATTTCAAGGCCCAGGCTATGGCTCCACATTTAATCCTATTAATTTCAGGGGAAGTCCTCACTGATAAAGATACTAATCAGTAAAATTATGGAGAACAGCAACCAGCCCTTAAAGGAAATGGCATCACTGTAAGAGTTCTATCCTATCCTTCTGGGTCTATGGCAGGGTCATTGTAACAGTTCTAACACATTTATCTTTCACCGAATAAAACATTTTTTAAATTACTTTACCTTCTATTATCGAGGTCTTAACCCTATATATTTGGAATCTCAAATTTTATCTTTCATGCTAAACATGTTTTGCTGTTTGGTGCTGAACTGTAGAGGACTATTGTATCTCTGTCTTCGAGACATACTTTCAAAATGCTGATAATACCTTATGATAAGACTGTCATATTTAATTACCAGGCTCACAGTTATGAGGACATTTGTATCTGATTCCTTTAGGTCTACAAATATATGACCATAACATTGCAAACAGCTGTCCATCAACAGCTCTGCTTATCAACATTGATGTGGAAGTGTTTAAATGTCTTCTCCCAGTGCTTCTGAGCTAATATTCTCTGCTGCATTTTCTGCAGCACACGAGGCTGGTCTATCTGCCAATCCATGCTTTAATCTCAGTGAGACCAGGGGAGAAAAAAGCCAACAAAACTTACTGCACTGTCTTTAGAAAGATAGTGAAGGTCAGACTAATCAATCTCAAATAGAAAGGACACTTTGTGAAAATTCCCATTTTACCTGAGTCCATATTAATTCCTCCCTATCAGAACACTGATGTCCTGCTTCACAAAGCCAGTTTCATCACTGTTTGTAGGACAGTACTTGCAGCTCTTCTATAATCAGCTGCTGAAATTTCCTCCTGGTTTATTCACTGCCTGTACTCATTCATCCCATTCCATACAAAATGCTGCATTCCTTGCAATGTCACACAGCATCATCTATTTCAGTCGCATTGCTAACAACATTTTCTCCTGTTTTGGAGTCCATGTAAGTACAAAGTCATGCAGGAATATGATCCTGTTGGTGTACAGCAGCCAGGCAGCCCACAGCTCCTCATACTTTTAGTAAAATAGTTACTCAGAACAGTAACAAGATCAATTCATTTAGGCATGCATTTTAAAAACTGTTACATTTTTACAGCTAACTCTTAGCTGGTGTGAATTAGCAAGGATTGATTGACTTTGTGTTAATTCAACCCTCACTGGCCTTAATAGAATGATGTTAACTGGGGACTGACCCTGAGCAGCTGATCCTCTGGAAGCTACAGAACCACACTAGAAAAAGGATGGCATTCAGAAAGACAAAAAAAAACCCAGAGGCACAGCAGCAGGTTGGAGAGAGGACTGTTCAGTGGGATGGTCATAACAGAATTTACCTGTTAGGCTGCAGCAGAGTTCCCTTCAGAAACACTACAAGATGCACCCCAGAGCAAGGCTTTCTTTAAAGACCTGCTTAGGTTCAAGCAAATCCAACCACCAAGAACAAAGCCCCTGAGAACCAGGCTCTGTGAGTTTTACCACCTGCAGGTTTGCCTCTTATGTTACCTTTTCAATATTTGTTTTGACCAATAAAATTTAGCTCGTGATAGTGACCATGATAAACAGCCTTTCATTTGGGTTCTTCCTCTGGGTTCTTTGAAACATTGTGCCCTGTGGGTGTAACTCAGCTTCCACCCCTGTTAAGAGCTGCTTACAAAACTCTTCCCATTTTCAGCATTTTTAGTGCATTTTTGAAATCTATTTATGTAATAACACTGAAGTCCTGGCTTGGCAATTTATGAAGAGCTTCCTTGAAATTCAGATAAATTATGAGCTGTCAGTGTCAATCTTGAGTGTAATCTTATCAAAAAACTTGAGGTTAATTAGGAAGGATCTCATCCTTCTAAATCCATATAAGCTTAACATAATAATTGAGAGTTGAGATCAATTACTCATGGTATGTCAAGGGTACGAACTTATACGGTAATGATTGAGTGCTTGGCCTGAATGCTCAAAAGTCAAGGTCAGAAAGCACACCAAATGCACATTTAACATTTCTGGAAGTCACAAGAGGTAGGGAAAGGAAAGGATTGAAAATCTTATGTGTACGTAGCTAGGGTGCATGCTGATGTGAAACCCTGAGGCCAAATTCAAAAAACATTGAAATAGTAAGGTTGGGAGAGGCTGGGAATGACTACATCTGAAAGTGGGATTGGCAATAGTTTGGGGGCAATTCAGAAGCTCCATCTCACGAACACACATCTAGTTTTCTCGGTGGGCTAGCAACTTTAACTAAAGTAAAAGTAAGGTCCTCTGTCCCATGCAGTGCATGAGACATTCATTGTGTCACGGACTCACCTAAACATGACACTGACAGTCCCTTGCAAGCACAATCTTCATACTGCTCTCCAGTCCTCTGGAAATTCACTGCCACTCCACTTTAAAGCCTTCAAGACAAGGAGAAAACAAGAGTCCTGGAGCTGTCCTGCTCACCCTGGGAGGCAACAATGAAAAATCCTGAAAGAAGATTGGCCTGGTTTCTCTTTATCCTTTTTTCCTTTTTTTTTTTTTTTTTTTTTTTTTCTGTAAGAAAAACCCACAGCTGAAAAAATATTGTTGCCAGTACTCTTGCAGAAGCTGCCTTCCAAGGGAACCACTGAAACAGAGAGTAGACAAGATGTGCATGAGTTTCTCTCTCTCATTGCACTAGAATAAAACCTTCAAGAAGAGGATGCAAAATTACAGCAAATTACTTACAGCCTTGGATATAGCACTAGATTGCAGCTGCCTAAAGTAGGCTCTGTAGGCTTGCTCTGTGTGTCAGAGGAGGTATGGACTTGCAGAGAGTTCATCCAGAACCTCTCACACACTGCTGCATTCATACTTTGTGAACAATTCCCCCCATGTTGAAAATGGGAGGATCTCACAGTGAGACTGAGAGACTGAGCACACTGAAAGGATCCCCCCACTGATACAAGGCAGTGTACTGTGAAAGATAAAAACCAGACCTGAGCAAGCCAGCTGGGTTACCAGGAGCAATACAAATGTGTTAACACCGCCTTCCACCGGGCCGGTTTGCACAGTTGGCAGATCCCCATTCTGCAGAGCACTGCCAGGCAGGGCTGAGCATCCCTGGGACCAGGCTGGCCCAGTGAGCTGCCCCATCCCTCCAAGGTAGCTGTGCAATGCTGGCATAGGCTTTAAAGAGTGTGGAGCTCCAATTCTGCAGCATGTGGGTATGGCAACACGAGTACACGCAAACATTTCAAACATTTCTGCAATCATATCCAACACTACTGCACAAGGAGCATTCCCTGGGAGGTGGGGCTTCTCCCCCAGCACCCTTACAAAACCTGTGCCACCAGAGGCCACCACCTCGGAGAGTGTTATAGCTACAGCCAGGTCAGAAACTCTTATTATGTGTAAGTTACTACAGCTACACTTTTTGTTGGCTAAGCTGACTTCCACACTGCACTGTGTGAGCTGAGGCTGCTGCACAGTAGCCCAGGACTCCAGACTCCTGACTTCATCCCAGCTGTGCTGATGCAGCTCCTGGTTCTGTGTTCTCACGTGTGGCAGAGGTTTACATTTGCCATCAGCCAGGAATGCACAGTGGTGGCACAGCTGGTGCCATGTAATTTGTCAAGCACAGTAACTCCGTCATGTGTTTGCACTGTGGGGAGTGTGGAGAACAAAGGAAAACTGCAGTGGAAGGAAAGTGGTACAAGCTTGAGAACAGGAATCAGGGGTGAATGAGGAAAGGTAAGAAATGAAAGACACTATGTCAGAAAAGTAATGGAGGTAAGAGATGAAAACTTCCTGGCAATTGCATATGAGCCTACTCGGAAGCAATATCCAAGGAGTTCTCCACCACTAGAGGCATGCTTTCTGTTCCTTTTTGCCCTACAAATTTAATCACAGCATTCAATTCCTGTCTTCATTTCCAAATCCATTACTTCAAACCATATGAACACTTAAATTCTTACAACAATGCAAACTCAGATGAGGCAAAGCTCTAAAATCCTTTTTGGAAATTCAGATAATAAATTTATCAGGCTGCTGTGTGAAGGCCTTTTTTAGAGTCTATATCCTGCTGATATCATTACAAATCCTTAGTCTCTAGCTTGGCTCGCTGAAGATCTCAAGCAGGTATTTATTGATGCACTACCCAGAGACCCAGATTACTCTGCAGAGTAACTGAATTTCCTGGGCAGTCAGCTACTGCACATAACATTGTTATGCATATCCTTTGCAATTAGGCTGAATCTTTAGTGATCACCTGTGGCTCAGTGTCCTTTTTGTCAGCTCCTCAAAGTCAGAAGGTGTATTTTTGTCATAAAATAGCTCCACAGTTGCCAGCCTGCAGCTTGATAAGTTATTTAAAGCCTGCAACATGGTTTTTGAATGCTGTCCCATGTTAATGTTTGATAACTACAGTTGTCATGACTACTCAGCCCCTACATGGGGGCTGTGTTGGGCAGCTATTGCCATCATTCCCTGGCATTTTCCCTAAGTATTAGTGTCCGTTTCTCAAAGGCACAACACAAAGTCCCTGGCCACACAGAGAGCCAAAATGCCATCACCAGCTGCTCTGGCCAGTCCCACCCTCCAGGTGGGACACACGGAGCAGTGGAACCAGAGCAGGGGACATGGCACTTCACACTAGAGGAATGTGCCAGTATGTGCAAGGGAGTCAAGTTAGAAGCCTACAGTGTTGAGGCTTGCCCTGCAAAGAGAGAGCCCCTCTTATTTCCTTAAATAAGGTCGGTTACAAAATGGTCACAACTTTTCCCCAGGTTCATTCCCCAGCTTTTATTCCCATCATTTCAGAAACTAAGCCACATAAGTCACCCCACAAATTCTTTCTGGCTTCCAGAGACAAAGCATAGAAAAAATAACCTAGAGCCTTAAATTCAAGATGAATATTTTGATGCTAGAAGTATCAACAGAACTGTGCTCCATTTTGTTGCCTCCAGAGAAGGTTTTGACACTAACTTAATAGTGGTTGACTCACAAATCAAAGACTGTCTTTGAGAAAACTTTCTGCGAGGTTGATAGACAGCTAGCATACTCTAAGGCATTTTCTTCTGCATTACTTGGCAGGAAGCCTGAGACAATTTGAACAACACTGTGCAGAACGTGCCCAGCTCAGCCAAAACTCATTAAGGGCCTTGTCTTCTCTTGTGCACTTTGTGAAGCACATTACTGCACCCCTGATGGGCAGCAGTTATGCTAAGATTAAAGATCACCAAATACCTTTAATGTACCAGTCAAATTGCATTTCTCAGCTGTGTATACACTGGTAAATGTTCTGCTGCTTTACCAGATGAAGGATGAAGATGTAATGGCTGCTCTCCAGCTACTGAGCTTGGTGAAGGAATTGCTCGGAAAGAGGTTCCACAGGATGATAAACTCAGCAAAATGTGAGACATTTGCTGAGAGATGCTCAAGTTCATGACTGCATTAACTCTGGTTGCTATTGAAAGACTCCTCCCTGGTGAACAATGTAAGACACATGCATCTTTGATCACTTTGAAATATATTTTTAAAGGGTTGCTCTGGATTTTGCCCTGGGAGTCTCGCTGATTTGTGAGGCAATCATTTTATTTAAAACTCCATTGACAATGAGCATGAGAGCATGGCTGACTCACAGAGTTACAGACTGAAGGGAGAATGCACTGCTGCATTTCTGCTAAACTGGGTATTACAAATACCCTCTTTCCTCCTTCATGTACTTCCCTTCCTCTCTTTTTCAGTTGGTGGGAGTGTTCAGCCAGCATGATATTTGCTGTCTGGTTTCCTTGCTTTAACATTGCCAAACAACTGCCACCACCACCCTACTTTTAGATGTTTACAGAAGTAAACTTCCCTATGGCAGCCAGTTCATGACAGAGGCCTTTAGCAGAAACAGCCTTCTTGATAAAGGGTAGATGTCAGATCTTGGCATGATAACTTTATCGCTTTCTAACTGCAAGACATAAAGGAAAAAAAAACACTTCCTGAACTGAAAGTTTGTGATATCTTCCTCTGCTTTACTTACATTAATATAAAATCTAGTTAAAGGTGGTGAACACTCAGCTCAGCAGATCTTAGTAGGGATAATAGGTCACAATATTAATTAGATGAATTTCAGAAACAGAAGTGGCTGGATTTGCCTCTTATAAACTCTGTGCCTAGTAACACACAGGACAAAAGAGCAGATGAACTGGAGTAGTGCAGTGGAGGGAATACATTCTTCCAAAGGAATTTGCTTTACCATCCTTACTTTTCCCATTTTCACTACTGCAAATTCTCTTTTCCCCTGCCCTACCATTTACAGCTCATCTGGGATAAGAAGCAACTACAGGAACTGTCACCTTGATAACTCCAAATTCTCACTTTTTTTAGGAGAATACCATAGGCCTGGTTCTTCACTCAGTGAATCTATACTGATTAACATTGATCATAACATTCCATAAGCACCATTCACACGCAATGATGCTACTAGTGGTAAATAAGGAGAATAATTCAATGAGTGCTCAAATACTATGAAAATGACAGATGAAAGCAACCTCTACTTGAGGTAGCAGAGGAAATATTTTTGCCTTGACTGGCTAAATCATGAAAGAGAGATACGAAAAACAGCTACAAGACATCTAAAGCAAAACTTGCCAAGAGGTGGACAAGATTCAAGATAAGTCAAATGTTCTGCTGCTTTACCAGATGTAAACATGAAAAGGATTTAGGTATGTACAACATGAAAAAGATTTAGGCCAAATATGGATAGCTCAAGAAGAGCCAGAAATTATGACAAAGATTTTTAAGAACAGATTTGACAAGGATCTTCAATGCACACCACCTTCATTTGTAGCTGATAAGAGTCCTGCCAAGTAGTGACAGGCTTTCTTCCCCACGCAACCCAAAGGCAACTCTCTCTCAGCAGAAGTAGGCTGAGAAAAAGTGCCTATAGAGCTTATCAGGTTAATCAACCAGTCCCAAAATGAGTCAGGTTTGAAGGAAAATCAGCTAGAGAAGATTCTGTTCTAAAATTGTTCTAAATGAATTGGACTAGGACGGGAAGGGAGGAAAGGAAAGCATCATTGTTTAAATTATACAAGCATTTAGCAGGGCTTTGGACTTTAGAGACTTTCCCTGCATTACATCAATTAACAACAGAAGGTAAAAAGAATTAGTTGGGATTAGTAGCTGCACTCACCAGTCATTTGGAGCTGTGTATGAAAGCAACAACAGAGATGCAGTTTAAAAATTGCACACAAGATGGCATGAGGATGCTCCACCAGAATTAACTGAGCATTTGGTCCACCAACCCCAATGCCCTTACATGACTCTTCTCTTGGAAACACACGAGAACAGGAGCTTAAAGAATAAGCTGTTTACTCAGAGCTGTACCCTGGTTAACAAACATACATACAGTAACATCCTGAAACTACCTTGACCTTTAACCAAGATGCTCCGTTGTGTTTGAGAGATCCAAGCTCATCTTTTGCAAGCACAGCTAACCCCAGCTTGTGTTTTGTCTACAGATTATAACAATGTCCTGCTGAACCCAGAACCATGGGGTACATTAGGCAAAGTCTTGGATGTGAAAACCCTTAATTTTCATATTGCACAATTTTTAATGGTCTCATGAAATCAATTTGCAAATTAAGTAGAGCAAAGAGCACATAGAAATAAGCGGCTCCTACAATAGGATTAAACTTGGAAAATAAAACAGTGAGCATCTGGAAACCCAAGTAAGTTTGCTGGAACGAGGAAAAATTAATTAATAGAGTCAGCTTTGAGTGTAGATAGAGCTTCCTCCCCATGACTCTAGGTCATTACGAAGATGTTAAATGATATTGGACCCAGGACTGACCCCTGGAATACACCACTAAGGACTGGCCTCCAGCTGGACTTTGCACCACTGATTACATGAAGGAGGAATGCACCAGTAAACAAGGATAGGTATCACAGTCAGCACTGGAAAGCTGCTGATACTTAGGAAGCAATCCTGAAAGACACTTGGTTTGTCCAGTCATTATTTCTGCAAAACACCTGGATGTAATGCCCTCAAATATCACTTAAATCAGATGTGTTAAAGGAAAAAAAAAAAATAAAAGATTTTTGAAAGAAAGAAAAAAAGAGAAGACACAAATGGATTGTGGGCATGTCTCTTTTATCTCAGAAAATGCTAAGCTTTCAACAGTAACAAGTATGTCCTCTATAGTTTTAGGCAGTAATAAATTTCTTGGTTATTCACCAGTAGCCGTTTTACCCAAAAAACGATTATCAGTGAAGTCAGATTAAACGGCAAGACTTGGAGACCTCAGGAAACATATGGATTTTATAATCAGAGCAAAAACATCAAGTGACTTATTCACATTTAATTCCTGGTAAGGGTTATAAATTTAATAGAAAAAATAAGGTTATTAACTACAGCAACATAATTTTACATGTGCATCAGTGAACTGTGTAAAACATCTGAAGGGAAACTTGCTCCATAGGAGATTGCAGGATAGATACATGGAGAAATTTTGTGCTGTCCTTGCCTACCTATCCTTTAATCAGCTCTGCCTCTCATCACTAAAACATAAAATAGAAGTGTGGTGATTTAATTAGTTTGGAAATATTTGTAATTGGAAATGAAGGAAAAGAAATTTTGTGGAAAGATATGTGCATCAGAAGAGTCAGGAAAGGGAGTATGAAAACAAAACCATGAAGTAAAAGCACCTTAACCTACGCCATTTTTTTTCACTGCTCATAGCAACATAAAAACACCCTGCACTTAAAAGAGTGGTTTTGTGAAATTTGGACAGCCATGATATTCGGACGTGAGTGACAAGGAGAGTTTATAGATCTGTCACTCCCTCCACCCTTTCCACCGGCTCTGTTCTCATCTCCAGTCCCTATCCATTCCCTGGTTACCTAAATGTGCTGATATATGGGCATGTTTTGATCACCCTTCTGACCCAGGACAGAAGAAGGCATTTCACTTGGTCCTGAGGAAATTCAGCATCACTCCCAGCTGTACTGAGGGGTCAGTAACAAGGCAGAGCCAGTGAAAGGCAGCACTTGTTGAACTCAGACTACGTCTGTGAAGCAACACCATAAACATCAACAGGCCAAAGTTGGTCACAAAAGTCTGGACAACAAAGGACTTCCATCCAACAGGTGCCATATCAGATTTAAGAGGCAACTAAACTGGGATTAAGCCTAAAACCTGAACCTTGCAGATGTTGGCAGCAGGCTCTTAGGCACATTGAAGCAGGAAATATTCCTGAAAACTTGTAAGGACATAGGCATCCTGCCCTGCTTCTCTTCAGGAATGCTCCACTCTGTTACTTGTTCTGCCAGGAAGAATAGGAATTAGTCCTTATTTCTGTCTGCCTCAGTTTGTTTGACTGGAATCCATCTCTGCAATGTGGGAAAGCCCTGTTCAAATCCTGTCTTTGACTGGAGCAGGGATTGTAACCTCGATGATCTTGATGACGATGACCTCACCACCGACCTTCGCTTATTTTTAGACAGATTGTTGTCAGTCTCACTTGTCCATTTTGTACAGAATACTCAGAGATTTCCTGAGCCAAGGACAGGGTTAGGTTAACACAGTACTGGGTAGCTCTGGGTACTGATCTCTGCCCAGTGTTTGACTCAGACAGGAAAGTCCCTTTGTAAGTCAATCCTGACATGACGCAAGCTATTAATTAACTGCTTCTGTGGAGTGAAGCATGTTTTGGTATCAACCACAAACTCCTACTCTTTGAAGATTTCCTGGATTGAGATTATTGTTGATGAATCTGTTAATCTGTACTTTGATTTCATACTTAGCTGAAGATTAGACATTATTACCCAATTAGGTTGAGAAAGGTAGCAATCCAAAACTTAGAGAAATATCTGTATTATACCCTTACCAATCAAAACAGAATGACAAGCCAGAACTGGAACAAATTTTCCTCAGTCACACGTAAGATTTGAATAAAGCTGTGCTATAGTACTTACCAAAAAGTTATGTAAATAAGTGGGATCTACTCCATTTTTGTTGGTAAAAAAAGTTATCAGCTGTAGCTGGTAGGAGTTCAAGAACACTTGTCTTGAGTCAGAATTACCTACCTAGATGCAGAATTCCTCTTGAACTTGCTCTATCTCCAGAGAATATCAGTAAGAAGGAATGGGCAGGGCTCTGGCTTCAGTTCATACCACATATTTGAGCCCAGAAAAAGTACAATGCAACTGGCTAAAGATACTGGTGATCAGCACCAGAGAAACAGAAGGGGAAAAAAGTAACATGGAAAGAGTCATACCTTAGAGCCAGCTCCCAGCAACCACTGCTCTCCAAGGCTGTTCCTGAGGGAAGATGATTTATGCAACTCAGGCTTTAGGACAAAGGTATTATTGTAGGCTGTTGCCCCTTCTGTAGCATAGTTCCAGTTTTCTTCTAGCTATTCAGCTGAACTTGGATCAATTAGTCCTCTATCTTTTGCCCAGAGACTCTCTTCTCACACCCTTTGTAGTCACTTAAGTAGAGACTCTTCCATTCCTCCCTAACAAGAACAAAGAATGCTGTGTGTATACCTCATTTGCAATCTCTGTTCCAGCTCTTCCTTTCCAGCAGCTGTCAATACTCCTGAAGTCCAAAGAGTCAGATCTTCTGCTAATACTCAGAAGTCAGTAGAAGTTCAGAGGAAATTCCTACCTATTCCTCTTTATTCCTGCATACTCCTCTTTATGACTTCTCTGCCTGAGGAACTTGGTAGGTAAAATAGGAGCAGTTTTCTGATTGTCTTCCCAGTGGTCTTTCCTAAACATCTGGCTTCTCTGTCTCCACCAAAGCTGTTTCTTAAGTCCTCCTTTATTTTGCTGTACTCTTCTGAAGAGTCTTTGAAGGTCTCTGTTATTCATCTTTACTTCTGGCTCTTGCTCCCTTTCTCTTTGGAAAAAGAGTACAATTCCCCGGTCTGTAACTATGTTTCACCTATGGCAGGTTTCCCCTTGGAGTCACTTCAGTGTCAGATCTTCCACCTGCTGAGCAATGGAGCCTCACCACTCAATTCCCAGTCACTGCTCATCATCTTTTCAGTGCTTCCTTTTAAAGAGGCCACAACATGGACTTTCTGCCCTAGATCCTAGAGGATCGAAAGAAAATCCCATTAAGGGACATGGCTGGCAACTTAGGCAGAGTCTACTCATTTGAATTAGTCACCTAGACTCAGTTAAATTTAATGGAGTGGAAACAAGTGGTTCAGCAGCAGCTCATTTCATGCAGAAATAGATATCTAGATATGATTAGGTGATATGAACTCTGAAAGCTCTTATTTCCTACTCAAAAAGGCACTGTACAGTGTCTGGCTTAGATGAACACCTCCATACTGCAGAGGAATGAAAGGACTGGCAAAATAACTCGAAGAGAAGTTCTACCTCTGTCATCAGTGTTTTCGCTTCTAGATGAGTGAGCTTATTTCACACTCTTTCCTCATTCAGCTCTGCATATCCTAGCAGAGATGGCAGAAATATTTTAATTCTCTTAGTTGCTCAAGGCTTTTGGCCTTGTTTTCAAGTAACTCTGTGCACTACCATATATGCAGCAGTGGTTGAGTACTTGTAAACACATTCCCAGCTTTATTTTCTGTCTTTATAACAATCTTTATTCACCAGGAGTTCTTATGTCACGTATGAATGTGTATTCCAGACATCCATCTGTCCCATGTACATTTCTAAAGCACACAAGTCAAAGGCTGAGTGCTCCCATCAGTGTGGATACACAAGGTCAAGAATAAGGGCTACCACTGTTACTTCTACACTTTTAGACATGAACATGGATTACAAGGCATTTATGTAAAAATAGCTGGTTTAATTCTTTGCAAATATAAGGTTTTTACAGTGCAGATGTAACTCAGTTCCCAAAGCCGGTGGAATTTCACCAAAGCTTTCTTAAATAATCAGAATTCTGGCAAACATGACCCTTGGAAGAGTCCAGAAAGAACTAAGTTTGTTTAGCCTAGAGATCTGAGGACAAACTGGTGACATGACAACATCTTTCTATTATGTCAAAAGTTGCTATGAAAAAATAGGGAAATAAACTGTTCTTCTTATCCATTTTGGAGAGCACAAAAATAATGGGCTTAAATTGCACCAAGTAAATTTCAGCTCCCAGGGAAATCTTTTTCTTTCCAAGTGTAAAGACATATTGCCTGGGTGGGCAACTAAGTCCTCATGCCAGCAGTTTTTAAGAACAGACCTGACAAAGCATCTCTCAGAGTGCTTTAAGTAGAACTGACCCAGGCTCAGGACAGAGGGAATGAGCCTTCAAGATCCTTTCCAGCTCTGTTTTTTATCAATTTATAAATCATTGATAACGAGCATTAAATAAAATCTTCTTGGGAAATCTTACTATACTATTTATTCATATACCAATATGGTTGTGTTTCATCAGTTAGCGCATTTCATCAGACAAGTATAAACCTGACTGCAATACAAAACAAAAACTGTTGCTACAAAGGAGTCACCTGTTTGATGAACATGCAGCAATCCATGTCCGTGGAGTTCAGCAACTCTCAGCCCACTTTTCTCCCTGCTGGGGATGCTCAGAGAGCACAACAAAGCTCTCAGATAAGAGATGGTGTCCCCAAGAAGATACATAATTCTCAAATATTATTATGAGATCCACTCCTATAAAATTCTCATGATGCTCCTGCTGCTTCTTTATGATCTCCAAATATCCATTTTAATTTCCATAGCAAATTTCCCTCAAATGGAAGGCAAATACATCACACAAACCAGACTATTTATACTCATATGAATATTAGTTTCTTGTGTTATTTCTTTCTCAGGCATCTTTGGGTTTGCAATGAAGAATTTGAAGGACAAAATAAAAACTTTTAATGCCAGGCACAGCAAAGTGCTCTGAATTTAGAGGTAAATTATTTTACTGTGTCTTTTCTTAAGAAATGTATCACATGCAATTCAATGACAGAAATCCTGTCTCAACCTAATTTTATAATGCAATCAGACTGACTTGTCCTACACACAGTAATTGGGAAAAAAGGGAAGAGACTCCAACAGACTAAACAGAAGCTACCCTAGTTTTTAATCAATAGGCCTATTCCCACTGGCTATGTATTTCAGTCCAGAACATTGTAATTAAATATAGTGATGAGCTGCATTTCTTTATGAATGAAATCATTTGCTCTCATTTATTTTTATATATGTAGATATATAGAAAATAAAGTATTTACAGATAAAATCCAAAAATGTTGAGTCTAAACAAAATAAAAAATGTAGGAAATGTTAATTTTGAAGGAGAACATCCCTTTAATTGACCCATGTCATTGGGTCATCAGAATACTGGAAGGATATTAGTAGTTTTGTTCAGACATAACATTACATATTATGAAAATAATAATATAAAATTCCATTTAAAATTAGATTCAGGACCCTGAGGATAATTGATGTCATTATATTCCACCAAGTGCTCCCACTGACTCCCTGTTATCTACTTACAAGATTAAGGTGAATGGGTCCAGTCCTACACAGACATTTTGAACTTATTTTAACTTTGAAATACAAAGGTTTAAAAGAATTTCCAAGCTTGAACCATAATACTGGAAAATTCACATACAATCTACCATTTTGCCCATAGGCAGTTTATGATGCTGTAATTGGAACTACCATTGCTTAGCAATCACACACACAGAAGTACTAAAAGACTTAGGAACCAACTGCATTTCTAATGAAGTTTCACCATTTCATGTTAATAGATTAAATTATGATTTCTCCTTAGAAACAGGAGAATGAAATCCTTGCAATTTTGCTACTAAAAAAAAATATAAAGCTTAAAAGCCATATGAAGGTTCTCTGAAGGCAGGAATATCTTCATCCTAATCCTCAGTGATTAGTAGCACACCTACAGTGATTCTGCTTTCCATAAGAATATCCTTTTGCCCTTGACTTTATGGCAGGCTAAAGTTAATGGGCCAAATGCATCCATTGGCTAAAATGGTCTTACTCCAAGAATAAGTTTGGCTTACCACACAGAAACACAGCTGAGAGCAGCCTAGAGAATGTCATCACAAGACATAAACCTACATCCTGCCACCACCTCTTAAGATCTTGCTTGACCTAGAGGCATATTCAAGGTCAAATGTGCAGATTAGAAGGAAAAAATGGTGTTTTCAAACTATCGCCTCTTGTTTTAGCAAGTGATTTACTTGGTTTTTCAGCTCTAAGCCACTTGGAGCCAACATTTCATACCAAGAGATCCATTTCTGTGAGGATGACATGCATAGAAGCATCCTGTGCACCTGCACAGACCAATTGCATTAAAGAAATTAAAGGGGCTATCCCTTTTCCCCAAATTAGATATATTGTGTGCTGTTTTCTGACACACCTAATATCAGTTTAATAATACTGCAAGTTAGGCAGTACCTTCTACCAGATGTGCATCCCATTTATTCAATTTATTCAGCCAAATCTGCCTCAATCTGTGCTGCAGGTACCTCCACTGAAAAGCTTAAGTAGTCTGTCACAATGGAAAGTTCAAAACACTCAAAGTGATGCCAGCAACAGCTACCTTATAAAAGAGAAGAGAAGCGTAAAGTAGATTTTTTTTTTTCTTCTGGTCTAACAAAGAAGTCAATGGATGTTGGATTATTTATTAAAGAATAAAGCAACACTTAAATGGATACCTGTGTTAGAACACTGAAGCCTCTCTGTGTTACTTGTGAGTCAGCTTAAGATTTTGTGTGAAAGATGGGATTTTCAGAAGGAGTTATTTTCTTATTTCAAAGGAAGAGAAGAAGCTTCTGGAAAGAGTTTGCAGAAGAACACATTCCAGGGTAAAAGCAGCATCATGCAAAACTTTTAGTGCCATGGCTAAGGGCATTCCTTTGCTCAAAACACAAAGCCTTGTTGGTTCAGCTGTAAAACAAAATGTGCTTCACATCTCAGAGGGCAAGGTGACACAGAGGGTCACCTCATGGAAGAATTCACTTAGATGAGTGAGACACTTCTAGGGCTGTCTGAGATCTGGCAAATCAAACCACCAGGCAGTGCTGTGTCATAATAATAATGATGAAAATGGCATCTATAACTCTTTGGAAAAAAAGAGGCTTACATCAGGCAACAGCAACATACCAAAGCTCTTGGCAAAACATACCACATGGTCATTGATTTTGATAAATATATATTTATAGTAGTTTTACTATATAAAATAGGTTTCTTAAACTATAACTTTTAATAGCAATTATTTAATTTCTTGAGTAAGAGGATCACGAAATAAAAGTCACATATGGCCCCTAGAATTGCTACAACAGGGTTGTATCTCTGTTAAATATTTTCTATCACAGTGAACAGCAGTTCAGTTTGATCTCCTTGGGAAAAAAAATCCCCAATTTATAACATCTTTGGATCCACCTAAGGTCAGTCAGGTCAGTCAGCAGGAGCAGGGCTAATGAATATACTCTGGTGATCAGATGGAGGAGATATATTCCAGGATGCTGCATGCAGATCTAATATTTGCATTCTAAATCCAGAACACACACACACAAAAAAAAAAAAAAAAAAAAAAAAAAAAAAAAAAAAAAAAAAAAAAAAAAAAAAAATTATATGAAGGAAAGACAAGATGCCTTACCCTAAGAGACAATTTCAGCTCTCTTTTGGACAAGATAAGGAGCAGATTTGAATGCACTTTAAACCAGTTTACTGGGAAGAAATTACTTATAGCATAAGGGCTCACCAATTCAGCAAAGAAAGTAACAGAAACAAACAAACAAAACCCCCAACAACAATAAACCAAAGGCTGAGATCTTAATACTATCTAATTCCAGTTAGGAATAAAGAACATAGTGCTGGAAGTGAAACCAGTCAGTACTCTGTGCAGACCTATGGTACATTCTCCTCCTTCTGATGCCTTTCAGAACACATTCATTGCCCACATGAATGTTATTCTTCATTTAATAGAAACTACTGGGCTTGTATTAAATATTACTGTGTGGCCCAAGCTGGACAAAGCATTGAGGTGAATGTCTAGACCTATTCAGGTACCCTAAAATGTAAAAATGCTCAGCTCCTCCAGGTGCTATTAAAATAGAAACATAAACATTTTAGATAGGCAATAATCTCAGCCATTAAGAAGGGTTTACCAAGTGCTCCCTCTTCTACCTGTGCCATCCTTAAAGGCAGGCCCGGCTTTCAGTCTTGATTTCAGGTACTTAGTGATTTTTTTGAGCACTGCAAATTCCTGCTGCTGCGTGGAATAATGTTTTTATTCCTCTGAAGAGAACTTTGTGAACACTTCCTCCCCAGCCTCTCCCTGGGACTGTGCACCCCTGGGCAGGTTCAGTTGCTCACACCACCAATAACAAACATACTCTTTCTCCCAGGATTTCAGTCCAGACAATTAAAGGAACATAACTCATCTTTGAACAAGGTTAAACACATACAGATATGCTTGCATTCACACAAAGACACACACATATATGAAATCAGAGTACCTGTAGAGTTCATACACTACTTTGTATAATGAGTGTGTGTGTGCACATATGCATGTTAGCATACACACCTTTGATCACCAGCAGATAAGCCATCTGAAACATGTTATTCAAGCCCCTTGTGGAAATTGCTGCAGCTTGAGTGAGGATAATAAAAAGCTTTTAAAAAAAAGCCACTTGTGCAAACCTCTTTTCCTTAAACCAAGGACTGCAGTTGTGACAGCACATTGTTACAAGAGACTGTCATGGCAGAGCTACCAGTATTTGAGTATACAAATCCAAATAGCTCCCAGTGCTCAAGGCATGAACAGGCTTCACCATGCCTTCTTAACATGGATTTTAAACACCAAAAGAAACACAGAGAGTCTCCAGATCATAAGTACCAACTTCCAGGGGTCAATCATCTGAACACTGCTGCTTGTGAAGGGAATTAGAACCTCTCCACAAGCAAACAGCAGTAGTGTGCAGTCATTCCCCAGTGGAACAACCACCAAAGGAAAGTGCACACTTAGTAGGGCTTTTATCATAATAATATATCTGAAACTGTATACCTCTTTTTGCTGTGGAACCCTGAACTATTTTTGTTCCTTTGTCTGATCAGAGCATGCTGCCTCTTCTGCTGACTTCCCCATTGGAAGATGGCATTTCCACTGAACCATGAACCCGCTTTGGCACAACAAATTTTCCTGGATGTTTCTCAAAATGTGTCACAAAGTGAACATCCTGTGTCTACTCCAATTATATCAGCACTGTCCCCTTCTTCCAGCTGTCATTTGAATATCTTGTGCTTGCAACCTTTCTTAGAAGCGTTCTAGCCTTTCTTCCTGAATCCCCACGTTTGTGTCTGATCACAGAAAAGTCACCAGGCTGTGTGATGAAACAAGGGGAGGGTGCCATTTGTTATATCCTTTCCATGGAGAAGGATCTGATCTTGCATTACTAATGGATCAAAGGTCTCCCAGTGGCTTCAGTCAGAATTTCTAAGTCCAAGAATGAATCCAGATGGAGAGCATAAATCTGCCTATTCATTTTGAGTCAGCCAAGTGGAGTTAGATATTCGAGATACTTGTCGGAAGAATATTTTCCCCTCAGAGAATTTGTACAAACAAGAGTGGACTTGAAATAATTCAATATTTCTATGCAACAATGGAGTCATATTTACACATCTATTTCAGTCCCATTTACACTGAACTAGTTCACTTAGGTCTGTTACAAGGCAAAGAATGTTTAAATCAAAGCTTAGGCCTTGTTGTCACAGTTCTGCCCGGGAAAGGCTTTGCAAGTTCAATGCCATGACTACTTCATACTGTTGTGGACCCACCAAAATCATTGACCAAGGGCAGGGGGCAGAGAGAGGAGGTGATCTGCACATCACGGCAATCATTTTCCTGTGGAGGGGATGTGGACGCTAACAAAAGTTTTCTTTTTCTCCCCTTCTACAAACATTTGTACAACAGCCCTGAGGAAACTCCAGACTACCATTATGTTTTTCATTGTAGCATTTTGCCAGCACACACCACTTCAGTGATCTGACTCCAGCCCCTGGAATTCCCTGCTGGGAAGATAGCCACAATCCTCCTGGCAGAAGGGCTACTGTAGCTGCAGCCTCACAAAGTTCTGCAGAGCTGTATGACAAAGGACAGGGGAGACCAGGAATAACTCTTTCATGCGTTGCCATAATCCACATCCCTAAGACAAGGCAGGCTGAAGGGCACACAGAGTTTTGGGGTTGTCCTGCTCAGCTGAGTCCAGCAGCCAAGAACGTGCTGTTCCACACATTCCACTGTCCCCTGTACCCTCACACACTGCAGTGAAGGAGCTATTCCTGCACCAGCCATGAGGAATGCCTCAGACCCCAGCATGAGGCAATCCAAGCTCCAGAGCATCTGCACAAATCTTCCAGAGTCCCTCAGGACACACGGAACAGGCCCCCACCCCTCCTCTGCCCCTCTGAACCCTGAGCTCCCCCAGCTGCAGGCTCAGGACCTCGGTTTGGTCCCAGTGCACTTTGACACAAGACAGGCCTGTAGCAAAACAATAGGAAGGCTTATTTAACCTGGTTTGAAGCCAAGGTTCAGAGGTATTCATAAAAGGGTTGGGAAAAAAAGGGCTGCAAGAAGACCATAATAAAACTTTGCTTGCAATACTTTCTACTCATTAAGAACATTCACCCAAAACGTTTTCTCTAGACTGCTGATCACTGATTTCTATATGTTCCCTGCATTCTCATCTCATTGTCTAGACTGTTTCCTCCAGTGCCTTTTTTGAGGGCTTTTCCTGGAGATTTACACTTCAGAGATCCCTTCACATTCTTTCCCTTTTTTCTCTTTTTTCAGATTAAGTGCCCTCCCACAGGCTCTCATGACTAACATGCATCCATAAGGACCTTTGAGCTCAAAAGCATCACAAACTGTATGTGTAGTCCCTGTATCTTGTCAAACAATTCCAGGCATAAAAATGAGACCCTTGATGAGACATACCTCAAGCAGACGGCTCCTTATGGCCCTAATTTCCTGTTAGATTTTGGAGCTTTCTAGGGAAAGCAGTTAGGTAGTAGATGATGCAAAAAATCAGTTATTTCTTTTTGAAATAAAACTATCTGATTAATGTCCGTGTTTAATAATATTTCAAGCTTTTAATGCTTCAATTGTTAATTTATCTCATTTGCAATTCTTATATTCAGACAGCTTCCCTTCATAGCTATGAGTTTATTTCCTTGTTTTCTAGAACACCTGAAGCATATGTTATAATTAATTAAAATAGAATGAGTATGTTAACAGCTCCTCTGTGTGACATATTTCTCCAACATCCTGCTTTAGAACTAAAGAGGAGTGGCACATACATAATGAAAGATCCTTCATTACTCAGCTTTGCACTGTAAACTCTATCAAACATTTTTGCAAGAAAACAGGAGAAAGTGAATTCTCCAGAACGCCAAAGGTTTCAGGCTTTCTAGAAAATGAGTTATTTCCTGAAGCTGCAGGCTTGTAAAAAGGTCCTGTTCACCAGAAGGATTGGACGTCAGCAGAGGCAGGGCTGCGTCACACTTCCTGTGCTGCAAAGGTTATGATACAGCAGCTAGAATCAACACAGAGTCAAACTGCAAATTAGATTACAGAGCTGGAAATAATTAAGCAATAACGACAGAGGAACAGGGTATTTCCTGGGGCTAAATGACCTGCTGGGAGGAGCTGAGATCTTTAATGTTACTTCCAGCTAAACATCAGGAAGAAAAGTGCTATACTATATTTTTTACTAGACCTTGCATGTACAAAAGGCAATGCCACGCTGTTGCTGCTCCCAGAGAATTAATGCTCACAGCACTAGTCCATCAGATTTATTTATTTGCCACCAGACACAGTCTGGGGCACTGCGGGTCCCTGTCTATGGCAAAGTAATTGGAGAAAAGACAATGGGAAGACAACTGTCTTGGCCAGTTTCTCTCATGCAGAGGCAGAGGGATTAAATCAGTTGTCCACTGAAAGTGTTCCTGCAGCACTGGATGGGTGGCTCCAGTCATCTCTTCTAATCTAGTACAAAAGAAGTTCCTCTGTCTCATCCTCAGGCACCTCAGACCTTTCTCTCCATCCCATATTCTCTAGAAAGTCTCTAATTCATCACATTTGTGTTTCCAGACAGCTCTATCCCTCTTCCTCATGCCTTTTTGTGCTACTCTTCCTCACTGAAATACAGTTCCCTGCCTGGTGTCCCATTGTGCAAGGCAGAAAAGGCTTTCTGGTGCCCTCAGCCTCTCCCACAGGCTCCTGGGGGTGCTCAAACCCTCCCCAGGCTCTCTGATCACAGAAAAGAATCACCACTGAGTCACCCCACTCTGTGGAGTGCTCAGGTGAGCATGTCCCCTCCCATTGCTAATCCTTACCCAGTGCTCCCAGCTCACATAAGGAGTAAGCCAAAGGAACCCAATTCCTTTCTTGTGTTTGTGGCAGAATTGCATTTGTGTTTTCAGCAGGAAATTACATCACAGAGGAAGGCGCAGCTAACACAGTATATTTATTTTATCTTCTCATTTTGCTGTCATTTATAGTCTTATGCTTACTCCACAATGGCTAGAAAGCAGATGAAACACACTTTTCTCCCTTTTTTTTAACTAAACTATGTCTATTCCAGCTCCAGTTAATGTCAATGGGAAAAAAACAGAAAGAAAAAAGAGAAAAGAAAAAGAAAAAGAAAAAGAAAAAGAAACAAGAATAAGGCTCCACCCAAATACTAACTTTTTATCCCCAATCAAAATAGAGTTATTCTGCAGGATTATGAACTACAGTCATCTCTTGTGCAACCCTGCTGGAGTCAAAGGAGTCACCCTGGGAACAGATTTGGCCCATTCTGTGGAAAACAGAACTCAAAGGGCAGGGTGACCTGTTTTGCAGCAAGAATGTAAATACAAGTGATAGAGTATTTTTTTATTATTATTTTAATGACTAAGCTGCAGAATAGGAATTTAATTTCTAGGCCTGGATTTTTCAGCAACACGAGCCTGAGATTTTCTTCATATTGTATAAGAAATCAGTAGTAAACTGCACATCAAAACATACATCATAATATTTTTTTAATCAAACTATTATTATTATTATTGTAAGATAAATATTATTAAGTACTATTTTACAGACCTGGATCTACAAAGTGCTTCACAAACTCGCTGAACAAACTGTATAGCAGACATCTCACTGCCTATTCCTGAAATACAGCCACTTCTGTAACAAAAACCAGCAGCTGCTAACACCACACAGCTGTACCAGACAAAACCTTGGGGCATAAAATGAACATGATGATTTTGCTTATCCAAAACTGCAAGTGAAGTGTAAGTAGGTAGAAAGCATGGTAATAATCCAAATACAGAGAGTGATACACTGCCACTCTCTTGCCAGAAGCAGGAGATTGTACTTACAAGGACATCAGTCTTATCCAAAACCCCTGCAGATCTTCGCCCACTACTGTCAAAGGCAGTCTCCAGCTGTAAAGAGAAGGTCACAGTATCCAGCCTGCCAACTGCATCTTCTTTTTAGGGCATCTCCTTTTCAGAGCATCCCGAGCCTTCCTCAAGAGGGCTGCCTAAAACTGGTCTCTTTAAACCAGGAGTTCTCACAGGTGCTGCAGCAGGTCACAAAATTCCAGCTTTCTCATGAACAAAATGTGTTTCCCATTTCTCTCTTACAACAAGCCTCTTCCTTTGTGTATTAATTTGGATTTTTTAAAGGAGATAGGACCGATGAAGACTCCTTTTTATATTTTCCAAGCTCTTTCCCTCTGGAAGAAAAATTATTTGCTCAGAAAGAATGGTAGCATAAGGGACAGAATCTGCCATCTTTCTTCTTCATTAAACCCCTTAGCTTATAATAACATAGCAAGAGACTGTGTTAAACATTGCCATGCATGTTAGCATGTATGTACTCAAAATGCTCCATAAATACAGGGTGCTTCATCTTCCAGCCAGGACTGCAGGCCCTGCTTCTGATATCTGTTGTGTCACAACAGAAAAGATTCTCCAGTAATTTCAATGCCTTTAGACTATTTTTTTTTGACTGAAAATGTGTTTTTCAGCCTCATTTGTAATAGCAGACTGTTCTATGATCGACCAAAGTTCACATTAGCATGTGCCATCTCCAGATGCAAATTACATAACATGGTTGTTGTTTTTTTCTGGCTCTCTTCAGATTGTGGTTGTCATGAATAACTGTCAACTGGCTCACAAGAGCAGAAAAATACAAAAGCCCAGTGATGTTTTCATCATCAGAGACACAAGCTTTCTAGATGTTCCTGTAACATACAATATTCCCTCTAATTCCCTTTTCTTCCCTCCCCAGTGGCCTCACAGCCTCTGGAGAGACCCTGTCCTCTCTCTGTCTCACTGATGGATATCCCCACGGGGGGGTATATAACCATTAAGCAGGCTATTAAAAAAATCTGCCTGCCATGATAACAACAAGAAGAAAGGGAAGATTTGCCTAAGATCCAAGCAATGGATGAAATATCCTTGGATTGTCAGGTTGCAGTGATGAAAATGCCTTACAGCCAGAAAGAGAAAAGGGAGAAGCAAGGATGCCAAGCCAGCAGGTGAGACCAAAGGCTTTTTACTTCATGTCTCCCAGGAATAGGACAGAAAGATATACATTTCTCAATGGGTTTTGTTCCCTTCTCCCTTGTTTATGCACCTCCAGCTGACCTGATTATGTCAATGCCTCCTGAAACTCTTAACAAGTTCTCCCCATTGCAGTGACACTTGGGATGAAAGAAACATTGAGCCGGCCCAGGGAGCAGCAGCAGGTTCCTGGAGCTGGCTGTGGCTCCCTTCACAGATAAGGGTTTGCTACCCTAAAAGGAGAAAATGGCATCACACTCCAGGAGGGTGCAGGGCTGGGCCCATCACCTCTGGGAGAAAAGGCAGGCTTGGGGTGATCCTAACAAGGTTTTCATACAGTGCTTTCTGTATTCTTCCTTTTCCCCTTTCTTCCTTGGGGAAGGCTGTTTACATTAGGTGTATCAGTGCTTAGAAAAATGTGAAGGCCCTTAGAACACTAAAATTACTATCCTTCAGAGGACAGTGTGCTTGCTTACAAAAGCATCTTATGGCCCAACATGAATGCACTTTGTTAAATGTTAAATGTGGTATGTATCTGCCAGCAAAGCAAGCATGTCAGATTTACAACTGTGACTCACAGAGATAGGAGGATTTTTTTGCTTAGGTGGTAATGTGCTTTAAAAGGAGAGTGAATCTGCATTTCTTGGGAGGGAAAGATGGAATACAGCCAGAATTCCAGCCAAAAGATGACTCCTGATGTTCTTTCGCTGGCTCAGACTCTCAGCTTCTCTTTTTGATTTTGTTGAACTTTCCCTTTTACTACCATTTACCTCAATATCCTTAAATAGTGAGAATTTAGGTAACACCAATTGTTTAATTTGCTTCTTCTCTGACTGACAACTTGACAAATATTAATTCATTATAATTATGTATTTCCAGAACATAATAAGGGTCCTTTACAAGAGGAAGTAAAGCATAAATATGAGATACTAGCAGCAATTTTTCAGTGGCATAGACTTGATGTAATCTTTTCTGTACTACTTGTGACCATTGATTTTGCGGTATCCTCACCATGGTCACAGACAACTGTTTTGTGCTTTGACTTGACTTTTGTGGCAGGTCAAAAAATGAAGCCTTGGGAGTAGTAATAAACATCAGAGATCCCACATATACAAACAAGTATTCCTTTAGTACAACATCCAGCAGTCCTGATGATCTTATGGTCAATAAGGTAGGATTTTAGACTCAGATTTTAGCATTTTATCATATGAATTAGGCTATGCACTTATGTCTTAAGATGTTTAAAAAAAAAAATTGATCAGACCGTGAAACAAATTTTTATAACAAAAATCTGATCAGTTGTGACTTATTCATTTTCTATTTATATATCTTTCTTTGAAGCCTGAACACTCCTTTTGCTATTTGTTTTCCTGTTCACTCAGCACCTCCAATTTAAAAATTATATTCTTCTGAAATAAAGTCACCTGTCTTTTGGCCCAACCCAAGGAACATCACCAAGGAACACAAGAAGTAATGCATTTCATTATCTGGCCTTGGTTAGGCACAAGGCACAATGCAAAAGCATGCTTTGATCTTTATTCTGTGTACAAAGTCCCACTGCTGAGAGAAAAAGAATAAGCAAATTATAAAAAAAAATGGACATGAAGACAAAAAAGACCATTAACAGGTCCCTCCTCTGTATGGTTCTATAGTTTATCCAGTGCAGTGCAATATGCTCTCCTTTCTTGGCAAGAAAATACCGTTCAAGAGAGGAAGATTCCTCTGCCAGAAGGCAGCTTAGCCAACAAGGTCTGAAATGTAATTGGTAACCTGGGGATTGGTAACCTGTATCTCTTGGGGATACAACTCCAAGAGACCAACCACGGCACAGAAGAGAAGGAGAATCAGGAGAGAGCTTTTTTTGCTATGGTGTTGGCTTATGAGAAGTTCAGCTTTGTAGGATGAACTTCAATCTTAAATTTAAAGTTTCCTTTGATTTGTACACCAGTATCTGCTTGGCTACTTCACAAATCTTAGGCAACATTTTTAACACCTGTAGCAATGGATCAACCCCACAGATCTACTTATATGGAAACAAACCCCAACCAACCCAAAACCTTTTTCCAACCCACCATAAAAAAGAAGGCTTTATTAATAAGCATGCAGTCTGTCCTTCTAATAAAACTCCTGCTCAGCCTACATCTATTAACCATTGTGTCCTGTCATCCTTCATGATCAATTCCCATATTTGATTGCAAGCAGTTTTCATCAGGGATCATGTTTTCTTCATCCCTGTGGACATTCAGATGTCTTCTCTGCAGAGTCATAAACTAATAAAAACAGACACACATCCATCAGCTAACCTGGCGTAAGTAGTAGTCACTACAGACAAATCTTTGTGTGTTATTGAACTTACACATAATCTAAGAGAGCAACAGCTGAGGAATGAAAATGAGCCAAGGTGAGATTTTCCAAGCTTGCCTTTGAGAAACACAATGAGGAGATGAAACCCACACCTTCAGAAGAGCCTGATTTCTGGATGCCAAGGAATCACTTTCTCAATTTCCTGTATGGCTCCTTTTTATTGCCAAAGCTTTCTCCTTGCACTCCTCCTTGAAATCTCTCCTCCTGCTGGGCACTGTAAATCAGGGTTTTCCCAAGGCTCCGTGATCATTTGGTGTGAGGGGTAAAACAGGAACCACGGGACATCAGTGAAAGAATCTTGCAGGAGAAAGTTTTAATAGGATCAAGTTTTACTACAGACTTGGTGTTTGGCCCTCAACACCTCAGTCAGGCCCTCTGAGCCATGCTCAAAGCAGCCAAGGGCAGCTGCAGGCAGTGCAGAACTGTGCCAGGAAAGGACAGAAGTGGCCACTGCCAGTTGTCACTGCTGTTACTCTCACCCTGACTAAAATGCCTAGGACTACGAGTGGCCTTCCCATTTGGCTCTAGTAAGTAGGCTGCTACCCACCCCCCCAGTGCCTAACCAGGGCTTATTATTCAGTTATAGCTTCTTTCTGTCCCTCACCTTGACCAGAATTAGGCTGTAAGGATCCCTTTGCAAGCTGGAGCAGGTTTTTTAATTCCTCTTCCTTCCTTCCATGCAATACATTTGAGCCTTGGACATTTGGCTTTGAAAGACTCAAGGGCAGAGTGTGTGGGATGTGACATTTACCAGGATTCCTCTTTCATTCTTGTTTCAATGTGCAGGGCCAGGTGAGAATTTTGCTTTCCAATTTTTATAAACTCTGTCCATCACACACCCATGCAGAAAGCAGTGAAAAACAACATTCAGCAGGGGATAAAGGTACTGACCTGTGGGTTGAGTGCAGGACTGACAACAACACTTAGACTTTGAAAACTTTACCTTGACATGGTTTCATACTGAAGCCATTTAACCTGTGCTCTTCACTTAAATAAAGATGATAATTATTTGGCTTATATTTTATCTCTTTCAGTATCTCTTTCCACCTGTATTCTCCATTCAGGAAAAAAAAAAAAAAAAAAAAAAAAAAAACCA
>VZUI01037339.1:0-17238 GCA_013401135.1 Cettia cetti | reverse complement strand
AGGAGAGGAGAGGAGAGGAGAGGAGAGGAGAGGAGAGGAGAGGAGAGGAGAGAGGCCACCCTCGGGTATTGGAGGAGGCTCTGAGTGCAGGAGTAGTGGCAAGGGTGAGGGAGCTGCGAGCCGGGGCCCGGCCAGGTCGGGCTGGCCGGAGAGCGGGCGGGCAGTGCCGCCGCTGAACAAAGCGGCGAGGAGAAAAGGCCCCCCCGAGCCCAGCGTCACAAAGCTGTCGGGCTCTTGCCCCCGGAGGTGGGTACGCAGCAACGACCCCTCCGCGGCCCTCCTCGGCTGTCTCGGCCGATAAGGGCGGGGGGACCCCGAGGGACACGGGGGGAAGGAGGGGAGGAAGCCAGCACCGCCCTCCCGCCGCTCCGGCCAGCGCCCCGGGGCGCCCCTGGCAGCGGTGACCCCGCCGTTCCGGCTCAGCCGCTGCCAGGCTAATGGGCTCAGCCGCTGCCCTCCGCCACCGCTGCCGCGTGTTGATTTTTCCAACCTCTCCGCCCAGCCCCATGCCCGCCGTCCCCCAGTCAGCCCCAGCTACCGCTTGGCCGCCGGCGGCTCCGGAGGGCAGGAAATGGCTCGGCCGGGGAGCCGGGGCGGTCACCCCGCCCCGCCGCGATCCCGGGTACGGCGGCGGAGCCCCGGAGCCCGCGGTGGCCCCGGGCGGGACGCGCGAAGCGGGCAGAGCTCCCCCCCGCCCCCCCCCCCCCCCCCCCCCCCCCCGTTACCAGGCTCCCCCGGCACCCCCGAGCGGGCTTTGCAGCGCTTTATTTTCGCGGAACAACAGAGCGCGGCGAGCAAACTGCTGCTCCGCGCAGGGCAGGAGAAATGGGTTTTTAATAGGCAAGGTCGGCGTGCTTGGCAGCCGGCCACCGCGGCCGGGGAAATAAACAAACAGAGGAGCTGCAACTTCAGGTCGGAGCAGAAGTTGCGCTCCCGGCGAGATGAGCCCGCGGCACGGTCCGCGGGGCGAGAATGCAGCCGCGTCCGGAGCGGCCGCGGAGATCCTCTCCGGCCCCCTGACCCCTCACCTCGCCGCCCGGCGCGCCGGCTTCCCGCAGCCTCGGGACGGGAGCGGGGCCGGGGCGAGCAACCCCTCTGCCGGCGGGCTGGCAGCGGGCGGGGGGCAGATGGCCCCCCCTGTTTATCGCGTTCCGGCGGTGCTGCGCGCCGAAGCGCTGCCGCGCGGCACGGCCGGCCCCGGGGAGGCAGGAAGGGAGAGGTGGAGGGAGCGGGAGCGGAGCCTCCCGATCTCGAAGCGCCGAGACGGCGTCTCCCGGAGGGGTTTGCGGCCGTGCCCGGGGCTTCCCGCTCCCTCCGCCGCCGGGGCTCGGCCGTGCCGGCCCCGCTGGCCGCACCGCGGGGGCGCCGCGCTCCCGCTCTGGCGGCGCGTTCCGGGCTCGGTGCCGAGCGCTCTCGGCTGCCGCGCATCAGCCTCCCCGCCGCCTCCCGCCGCCGCCTCGCTCGCTGCCGGCTCTGCAGGCGGCAGGGCAGAGCTGATCCCGCAGCCTCTCCTGTGGCACCGGCCTCCGACCGGCCTCCGCGTCTTCCTCGAGGAACGAGCCCGGGCAGGGGGTGGGGAGGCGGGGGTCCGCTCCTGCCATGCCTCTTCCCAAGCCTCTCCGCAGCGTCGGCCGCCACAGGCCCACGCAGGGGGAGAGGCCGCCTCCGCCGGAGCAGGGGTTGTGCAGCTCTCTGCTGGCGGGGGGCTCGGAGGGGACATCGCTGTTGCATCCAGATGCTAACAGGGCCAGAAAAGCCCCAACGCTCTCGGGGGGAGGAAGGGACTCCCTGCCCTCAGCAGAGGAGGGCGAAAGGAGCTGTGTGAGGAGAGCCGGGAGCAAAGTCCAAGCCTGGGAAAGCTGGACGAGAGCTCGAGCAGAGGCGGGCAACACTCGCCCCGGCGGCCACAGACCTTTCTTTCCCGGCGTGGCGGTGGCAGGAGAGGACCTCTTGCCGCTGCCACGGTTCCCACCGCAGCACGGCCCGAGCTGGGGCCCCGGTACGCCGGGAGGAAGAACGGGAGCGAGCTGCGCCCCTCGAGTTTCCAGGGAGCCGCCGCCTGGGTTCCCAGGGGTGCTACATGTACCTCCACCATCGTCTCTCGGCCACATCAGGGCAGAGGAGAGAATCCCCCGCGGTGCCGTCACCCCAGGCCGCTCCTCGCAGCTGGAGACAACGCGGGCTGCGGCCGGGACGGGCGCCGGGCAGGGCGCGGCCGCTGGCAGCGCCGCTCCCGCTCCTCACCGCCCGGGCAGCTGCCAGTTTTTTGGCAGATCGCTCCGCAGACGGCTCCCAAGGAGTCCTGCAAGGGCTGAGACGGGTCACGGGGAAGAGCCGAAGAGTGCCAGAGGCCGGGCTAAAAGCACGGCAGACTGGAGGCAGGGAGAGCGGGGACAGGCCAGGGTGGAGAAAAGGGAGAGGCGCAAAGGCCCGGGCTGGGGGAGCGACAGGCGAAGCCACCAGCCTGCAAATGCTGACTTGGCGGCGTGCCGAGGAGCTGGGGAGCGCTGCAATCCCGACAGCCAGGGAAGGGGGACGCGAAGAAGCAGCGTGAATGGGGCAAAGACTGTTTCTTACAGACCTGGTGTGACCCATCGTTAAAAAATCTGGCCTCCCCTTCTAGTGCCAGGGCGTACCTGCAGGGTAGTCTCTGGCTTTCTGTCTCTCGTCCCATTATTCCACTACAGTCGAATCCTTCTGTTGTGACCTACAGCAGCGCTCTGATTTATTTTTAATGCGTTCCGATTCCTGTTCCGTTGTCAAGAGATGCATTGAGATTCATTTTCCATCCCCTGCTTTTCATACTTCTGTTCTGCTGGAGGGACCAGCCAATAGAGTTTAATTCGATTTGATATGATTTAATGAACACCTTTATCTTTTGTTTTTAGCAGAAGGATAAATAATACAACTGCATTCAGCTTTTGCTAAATCAGACATGTTTCCCACCAAAATCCTATCTGGTGACACACACTCACTGTAACATTTCATTAACAACCTCCCTGATTTATTGATTTTTAATATTTGTATTAAATGTTGTGTAAAATTGAACTCAGGCGTTAGAAGAGATTGTGCAAGTCACAAGACATGACTCCTACTTAATTGTTATTTTTTTTCGGTCCCGGAACAACAGTTGGAAAGAGGCCAGCAGGAGGGGAAAAAAATTAAAAATAAATTCTCCGGGGGGAGGGGGGTGAGGAGGCGAGGGGAATAAAGGGCAGTGCCCGGGAGACTGTGGGGGAGATGGGGAGAAAGTGCAGCCCTGAAGGAGGGAGGGAGGGCAGCAGGGCCTGGCTGACGCTCCGCCGAGCCCCCCAGCCCCCCGAGGCCCCTCGGGAGCCGCCCCCGCCCGCCCCAGCGCCCTGCCCTGGCCCGGGGCGGCCAGCCGGCTCCCCGGCGCTTCCCCTGCCCTCCCGGCTCGCTCGTTCCGTGTCGCCTCCCTCCCTCCTGCTCCATATGGTTTGTCCCCTCCTCCTCTTCTCCCCCCTCCATGTTGTCTCCGTGACTCTCCCCACTCCACGCTACTTCTCCGTTCCCCGGGGAGCGTTTCCCGGCCGCGGCGGGAGAGGCCCCGCAGAGCGGCCCGGCCCGGCCCGGCCGCAGTGTCTGAGGGGCTCGGCAGGGCCCGCTTTCAGCGCGGAGGGGCGAGCGGGAGCAGCAGGGGAAGCCTGGGGGTCAGGAGAGGGCCGTGAGGAGAGATGCCAGCCAAAACTCCCGGCCAAATTGTTTCCCGGGTGTGCGGTAGAGGAGCTTTAAGAAGTTAATCTCCTCCACACTCCCCCCCCTCTTCTTGTTTTATTTTTTTCTCCTCCCCTTCTCTCCCCCCACCCCCCCCGGCCGCCACCAGGAATACGAGGCATTCAGAGATCAACATAATTCACCTGCATCAAAAAAAACCTCGCGAGCTATAAACTAGCGGCTGATCCTCCGCTTAGACTAGTGTTTAGCCGTTCATGCATCATGAGTGTCAAATAAATGCCTGATTGAGGCCCTCAGCGGAGGAATTAGCTTTCCTTGTGCTGGAAATGCATAATAGAGAAAGTGCTGAGGCATCCTCCCCGGAGTTAGCTCGGGCTCCGCTCCCTGCTCTCCTCGTTTCGGGAGTTTTCCCTCCCTCACTCGGGGGCCGTCCCCGTCCTCACCCTCCAACCCCCCCTTATCGCTCGCCCTTATCAGCATGCCCAGCTGGCCAGGGGCGAGGGAAGCCCTCCGGTGTGCCCCGCACCGAGGGGGGCCGGCTGAGGGTGAAAGGAGCAGCCGAGCATCCCTCCCATCCCCCGGGGCTGCCCCGCGGGGAGCGCTGCCTCGCCCGCCCGAGGGCGGAGACGTGGGCGGAGGGAGCGGGGAGAGGCGGGGGGACCCCCTCGGCGGGCTCCTTGTCGCTTGGCCGCCCTTCCGCGCCGGGGGCCTCATCCTGCCGGAGGCTACGGCCCGGCCCCGGCGTTTGGTGGCGAAGAGGGAGCGGGGCGGGGGGAAGGCCGCTGAAGCGCTGGGCTCGGCCGCCCTCCGCAGCTCCGCGCAGGGCTCGCTGCCCGAACGGGTCCGGAGTCCCTGCGGGCAGGGGACGCCGGCGGCCGAGGCACACAGGGGTTAACCGCGAGGAGCAGTTAAAGCGCACGGGCTGCAGATGCTTTTGAGGCCTCGATGTCTACCGTTTTAAATTAAAAAAACGCACCCGGCCCGACCATGCACCAGTGACCTGCAATTTCCCCTTCTTTTCAAACTGAAATATGGCCAAACTATCTTCAAGTTAACTTAGAGGCTGGGGACGGGGGCGGGGGAGGTGGGAAGGGCGGGGGTAGGAGGAAATCGCTCCGGGTTGAGATCTCTGTGTCAAGTTTCATCCCCTCCTGACATGTCTGGCTCCGTGCCAAAGTCCTGAAAATGGAAAATTGGGGAAGGGCGGGCTGTGGGGGGTGGGTGGAGGAGCGGGGGGGGTGGGGTGGGGGGAGCGGGCCAGAGCTCTTGGCGGAGCGGCAGTAGCGAGAGGCTCTGGCCAAGAGGGATGCATGAACGAGCCCGTGTGAGCGGAGCGCGGCGGCATCTTCCGCCATCCATTCCGCCTCCCAGGCGCGTGGAAAGCCGCCGGCCGCTGCCATTGTTACCGGCGGGCGATGCGGAGACCGGAGCGGCCGCTCCGGCGAGAGATAAATAGCCCCTGACAGCGCCTCTTCGCACCCGCAGCTCGGCAGATCGGATTCGGCGGACGGCCGCAGGTCTGTGTCGCTCCCTTTCGCGGGAGTTCCTTTAAATCACGGCTCCACTCCCCCCTCACCTCTCCCGGGGGATGTTCCCGACCGTCCCCCACGCAGCAGCCCTACCGCCCTCCCCTGCTCGCTCCCCCTCCCGCAACCGGCCGCGGCCCCGCTGCCCCGGCACGGCTCGGCTCGGCTCGGCTCGGCGCCACCGGCCCGGCGCGCAGCTCCGCCGGGGGAGGGGGAAAACTCTCTGGTGAAATACTTTCGGCACGCCGCGACTTTGCCAGGAGGGGTCTTAGCGTCGGATCTTTTGTCTTGGGGACTTCGGCTCCGTGCCCCGGAGTGGCTGGCGGCTCTCCCGGGAAGAGCCTCTGGGCAAAGCGCCGGGGAATCCCGGCTTGCCGCCGCGGGCAGCAGCGCTCCGGCTCCCCGCTGCCAGCGCCTGGCCGGCACTTCTGCGGGCTCGCCCGCCTCCCTTTTCCGCCGCAGGAGCCGCGGGGCTGGGAGCTGCCCTCCGGAGCCCCGTCCCCTCGCCCCGTGGCCGGTGAGAGTGACAGTGGCCCCACGCGGGGGCTGGGGGGCGTGTGTCCCTCGCCAGCCGCGGTGCCCCCCTCCACCGGCCATCCCGGGAAGAGGAGCAGGGAACAACTCCGGTAGCCAAGGTGCTGCTTTCCAGCTGCTGCCCTCCGGCTCCCGAGCCCCCCGGCACCTCTCGGGGCCGCTTTCCCCGGGGACACCGCCGAGTGCCGCATCCTACGCGGGCGCCTGCCAGCGGCTCGGCGTGAGATGAGCCCGCACTTTATTTTTTTCCATCATCACTTTCCTCCCCCCTCCCGCCCCAGCCAGAGACGAGCCGGTGTGCGTGTGTGCAAGACGAGGTTATCGCCAGCTCGAGTCATTATTTCCAGGCCGACTGCCGCGGAAATCTCTCCCAGGTGGAGCCGGTGTGGGCGGCCGGTACCCGGGGAGACAAAGGCCGGAGTCCGGGGTGCGACCGGAGCCCAGCTGCGCCGGCAAGTGCGGGCTCGGCCGGTCCCGGTGCGGCCCCCCCGCCGGCGGCGGCGCTCTGCCGGGGCCGCAGGGTGCTGCCGCCGCCCCGGGGAGCGCGGACTGGGTTTTCCGAGGTACGCTGGTTACATTTCCCAGTTATATTTTCAGTTATACGGAATCTTACTTTTAGGCGATTGTTTTCCCTTTCCACTTGTTTGTCTCCTGCTTAGCCTCATAAACTGCCTCATGATTTATTACCTAGGCTAAGTGCTTAATTTGTGAATATGAAACAGATTAAAAGGAGATCGGCGTATTTTAGCAGTCGGGCAGAGCAAAGCCCGGCAGCTGTTTCGAGTTTGTAGGCATCTCCAGCCTCGTGCAAGCAGCCCAGCCTGCTAGTGATCAAGGGGTATCCCCGGGCTCTCTCCGAGAGGCCCACTGCCGCTGGATGCCCTGCGTGCTGCCGCAGCCGAGACCGCCACGGCACGGCCGCCGTGGGCGTTTTTGGGGGGACAAACACGCGACTGATGCCGCCCGTCAAAGCGACACCCGTGGCTCTGGGATTCGGGACCGGCCGCGTCCCCGCCACGGGCGGGCTCTGCCGGCGGAGGGCCCAGCAGGCACGCAGGGGGTTAACGACGCCTCTGCCCTCTCCTTCAAAGGACTCACTCGAGATAGAGTAAATACGCTCGGGGCGGGGGGGATGTGTGTGTGTGCCGCTCGGGCCACATGATGCAAAAGTAAGACAAGCACACTCCGGAGAACAAAGGCTTCCTACCCCCTTCCTCCCCCTCCCCCCCAAATCTGTCTTAATTCTGCAAGTAAACTTAAGCAGCTATAAAACAAAGGCGAACGATGAAAGTTATAGCCAAGGGACAATCAAAATAAATACCTTTGATGCAGTCCAAGCACGCACTTGGTATTTTCTGGAGCTCCCTGCTACCCCCAGGTAGCCGGGATGTCGCAGGCTCTTCCCAGGACAGGGGTGGCTTGCACGGCCGGGGTTTGGGCTCGGGCTGACGTAGGCCACGTTTCTCAGCCCACCTCGTAGCCCTGGGCGAGGCAGCAGGGCAGGAACGGGCCGTGCCGTCGGGGCTGGGGCGGGGGATGGCAGCGGCGGGACAGGGCTCCTCCTGGCTAAGCTAGCCGCTAGGATTGCGGGGCCGAGAGGCGGGTGCCCGGGTCCCCGAGGAGGATGTGCAGCACGGCGTGGGGCTGGGAGCGGTGTCTGAGCTGCGCCCCTGCCCCCGGGGAGCCCGGCGGGAGGAGCGGTTTGTCCCCCGAGCCGGTGACGGCCCCGGCCCCACGCAAGTGACACCTCCCGGCCGCACCCCGCTGCTCCCGAGTGCATTGTGCTGGCAGAGCTGACCAGCTGCCTTCGTGCTCGTCACCAGCACCCCGGAGCGATTCCTGTGTCCCACACACCTCCGCCTCCTCCCTCTGCTCGCCTCCACCCCCTCGGCCTTCGGAGGAAGTTTTAACGCATCAGGGACGGCAGAGGAAGCAAAGGGGCACAGCAGCAAGGCAGCTGCCCGTGCAAGCAGAGGCACTGCTGCTGAGCCCAAAAGTCAGAGGCCAAAATCTATAACCTGCCCTGAACATCTGAGCTCTGCCTAAGGAGCAGAGCAAGAGCACTGTGCCAGTCCTGCTGGAGCACAGCAGAGAGGACTGGCTAGGAGGGAAAGGATTCATGTGCCCTTGTTGCACTGGAGCAGTTGCCGTGGTCCTCCAGAAGTGGCCGGTGCTGGCACGGTGGAAGGTGCAGGAAATGGGGACGGACTCTGGGCAGAGCAGGGGGAAGAGGTGTGGTGTGGTGTGGCACACGCCCGGGCAGGCTGAGCCCTGGTCTGCCCGGGAGCAGGAGAGCGAAAGATGATGCATATGGCATTCAGGAAGATCCTTCTGTGTGTGGAGGTGTCAGAGTAACTCTTGTCTGGGGAAAACAATATAACCTGTGCTTGGAAGCAGTCCTGTAGGTATGCATGAATGAGGGCTTGGGGATGCCCTCCCCCATGCCAAGAAAGCACCTGAAAGAAGAGTGCAAGAAGGAGACAACAGCAGATACGTTTGTGTTAATACAACTCTTTCTGTTGTTTAACAACAACGAGATTGGCTTGAGATGAGGTCCTTCTTCCATATTTGGGACAAGGTTTGTGGCACACCAGTACTGAACTCATTTCCCAGGGGCCTGGTGGGGTTTGGGTGTAGTTGATTGGTCCCTGCCTTGTGAGGGGAGATATTGCATAGGTATTGTATACCACCACTCTTTCTAGCCCTGAGACTTGTTCACTGTCTGAAGGCAGGACTGAAACTTTTGAGCCACCTGAAGAGCAGTAGGCAAAAATGGCCTCCACTCCTCCCTGTAGGTCCTGCATGGAGCTGCTCTCTGACTAGGTACATCCAGCATTTTAGGAGGGAGAGAAAACACAGGCTTGTGTTGTGATGGTAACATACTTCACTTTTCAAGCAGTCTGCATAACAAGAAGCTGGAAAACCAGACAGTAGCCACAAAAATGGAAACAATCCTTTCCAACTTGTTGCCTTGGCCTTTGCAGTCATCCCTACCTCAGGGAGGGCCGTGGTCACAGTGCCAAGCCTTGGTTATGCAGCTGAAATTCACCATGCTCAAAGTCACCTGGTCCCTTGAGCGCTCTTGTAAAGCACTCCAAGGTCCCATAGAAAACGGTTTGTGTGTACTCGAAACTATGTGGATTTGCTTCCAACAGTGCATTATGCCACTTTCAGCCTGATCCTGTCTGGCTTTCACTGAATTAATGCCTGGGTGGATCTAAGTCCCAGCATCTCAGACCAAGGTGGTTCTGATAGTCTTCCCACTGCTGTCCCCTTGCTGCTCCATCCAAAGGCATTTTAAGATCTCGTTGGAAGTGCTGTTAGCTGGTGATGGCTAAGCCTCAGAAACAAAGCAGAATGGGCAAAACCCAGTGGCTTGGAGCAGTTGGTTGGTACAGCAAAAGATATGAAAGCTTCTTCAGTTTGGAACACAGGTGCATCCCAGGCCTCTCTTCTAACCCCAGCCCTTTGCTTCCTGTCTTAATTATGCAAGAAATAGCAGGCTGTAGGCATCCAGCCTGCAGGCCTTCTTGCAGCCAGGCTTACACCTTTGTTCTCCCAGTTACAGTTTGTCAAGTCTTGTCTCTCTTTTTCACTGTTTTGACATCTCACCACCCTCAGAACACTTCTGAGAAGGGGAAAAAACTATTTCAAATTCCTGTCATTGAAAATTCTTAAAGACCACTATATGACCACCTAAACTATGCCTTCATACTCTTAGAAACTCTTTATGCTGCCTGTCTTGTTTCTTTGGGATAGACCCTGCCTTGCATCATCTAATATACTGTTCCTTTTATCAAAATATAAACCAGTAAGGAGCGGTTTTGGACCAGGGTGAGGCTCAGGACACACAGAGATAAATAGGGGGGTCGACATATGCTAATTTTGAGTGGTATTTTATCTTTCCAGATTCACAAATGTTGTGTTATGTGCCAGGAATGTTAGAGTGCTGGGCACTCTGTAGGCACAGAAGACAGATTGCTCCTGCGTGTCCCAAAATTGGAAGAAAAACTGTAAATTCTATTAGAGGCAGATGACCACGAGTGCTATGCTGGTGATAGAGGGAGGCAGGTGAGCTCCTGGACTTAGTCATGGGCTCCTTTGCCATGTCTTAAGAAGGCCACCACTCCCAAAGTCTGTGTCCTGTGGTTAGAAGGGAACAGTGTGTATTTGTGTGAGTGTGCTCATGTGAACGTAATTGTGTTTCTACATAATGTGGATTATCTTTCTTTTGGCAGCAAATCTGTTCAGGGGTTTAGATAAAAAGATAAATCCTGCAGCCATTCCCTCCCTGGGAAAGGGCATGTCTCCCATCACTTTCTTTGCTCTGTTTTCTGAGCAGTCCCCAAACACACTTCTTCCTAGCTCAGCATCTGATATCACCTTGGCAGCCTGCTCACTCTCAGCATGACACTCCCACATCAGGAATGGGGGAAAATTCATGGAATACAGCACAGCAGGTGAGGTGTTTCTTGGATGAACGGGGAGAGAAAGGAACTAGGGTACAGGGTGTAAGCAGCCCCCAGCAGCATTGCCCCACATGGTGCTGATGTGAGGGTTACACTTCCACAGCTTCCCAGGAAACTCTCCTGGCAGGGAGATCAGGTGTGCCATAGGGGCAGGACACCTAATGGTCTCCCTTCTTTGGAAGCCAGGTAGAGCTGCTTGAAGGAAACCTTGTCAGGAGAGAGAGCTCCATTGATTTAAATGCAAAATTACCCTCCTGCAGTTCTAATTTCCCAGGCGAGGGCCGTGCAGGCTCTGAAAACATGAAAGTTGTTGATGTATTGGTTCAATTAATTTTTAAAATAAGTTTAAATGCCATTTGTTTCAAATTTGATAGGAAAGCGCTGACGATTTTTGCAAGCAAAGAGTGAGGTGAGTGTGGACAGGGTGTGTATTTTGCATGGCCTTGAAAACAGGGCTTAAATGATGCATTCATTTAGTAGCAGACCTCTGCACAGGGATAAGTGAGGCCCGTGGTGAAAGAAAAGGACCTGAACATCTGTATTTGCTAAGTGGCACCAGCAGCAGTCAGCCAGCTCACAGAGAAGGGCAGACAAGCGGGTGTGAGGCCCCGCTGAGACTGCTGGGTCCCTGGTGCTTTTAAAAGGAAATAATAGCTTGTGGGGGAACCCTTTCTGGTGGCCTTGGCTCCTGTGACCCCCCTCTGATGTATGATATTTAAACAAGGAAATGTCAACATTGGTTTTTACACATACAGCCTCGTTCTGCTCTCCATGAAAACCACTGGCAAACCCCTAAGAGAGCTGGAGGGAAGCAGACCCCAAAAGACTTGCTCAGACCCAAAAACTGTTGGCTGCAACAGCCTGGCAAGAAGCAAGTGCAGGTTGTCATGAGTGGCGGAGCGACGTGTGCTTGCAGGTAAATTAGACAGAAGAGCAGCAATCCCATCCTGCAGTATGCAGTGCCTCAAAGCTGCAGGTCCGATGGTTTGAATGATTATTGCTTTTTAAAATTATAAATCACATTTTGGTACAGCGAGTGAGGATAATGTGCTGCTTACTAGAATTAAGTGCAACTCAAGGGTGTTTTGTTATAACAAAGGTGACTTCTCTGTGCTGGCTTTTTCATGGTCGGGTTTAATGGAGAGTTTGATTTGAACCCGATGGCTATCTAGCAGTGGCTCTGGAAAGGAGTAATGCCCATTGTATGAGAGGATATCCATAAACTGGGCCATCAGTTGTGTCTTCTGATGGATGTGTCCTCTGAGGTAGGAAAGTGTAAGTCATAGGAAGAGAGGGCAAGTGTGTCGACTCGTAGTAAAACGAGGGCACGTGGAAACAAAGGGAGGGCTGCTACTAGTAGGACTTGAAGGCTGTGCTGTGTGTCATGGGAAAAATGATTTAGGCTCATGGCTAATTTATGGTTAAAGGGGCAGATGTGGTGCAACATGTGAGATGGGGCATAAGCATAATAGAAACTTAACCCTTGATCCTGTGCTATCCCTGTCCCCCGGGCAGGCTGGGCCTTGACAGGTATTGCAGCAGCAGCCTCAAGGCTCTCTAAGGCAATGTGAACATCATCGCAGTTCACCTTAGCATAAAAGGTGTAGTTACACTGGCTTTATGCTCTGCCACCACATTCCCAGAGGCAGTGGCAGAGTGAGCCCCTTAAGCAGCTCTGTGCAAATGGAGAGTCATTGCTATAGAGGAACCAGCCTTCCTGGACAGGTCACTGTTACTTTCCCCCTGGGAGGTGACCATAGTGCTCCCCCAGCCTCCAGCATGTGCCACGAGCTCTATTAGGGCACAGATCTCAGTAAGGACAGCCTGGGAAACCAAGGGAGCTAGAAGATAACAGTCTGATTTGCCTTGGTAGGAAAAGCACCTTTGGTCTGGTGTGTGACCATGACCAACCTGAATCTCCAACTGGAACCATGAAAAAAGACCTATAATCTGGGAGGAAAATAAATAAAGGAGTGTTTCTCAAGTGTGACTCCTGCTAGGAAGCACAGAAACAGTGTGTGAAGCTGAGGCTCGGCCATTTCCTAGAATGTGTCTATCCTATGTGATTTTCTGCTTTTGAGGATACAAATAATATGAAAAGAGATTGTTGCTTCAGACTATTTCATCCTTGCTGTACAAAGCCCAGCACAGTGCAGTCCCAGCTACTGTTGAGGCTTTTGAGAGCCTGTCTCACACAAATAATCCAGGGAATTTTGGCTCCAACTCAGGTCACCTTTCACGCAGAACAGAGTCCAGGCTTGCAGCACCTGATGCAACGTCTCTCACAGCCCTACCACACTTAATGTCCATCTTCTGGAGCAGATGTTCATGAGAAGGTGGATGGGCAATGGGCTGAGGTGTGAAAGCAGACCCTTTGACATGACTGAAAAAGCCATCATGGAATCTCTCTGTGAGCTCTCTGGGGAGAAGCGTCCCAAAACTGAGCCCCATCACTGAGGAACTGAAAGGATTGAACTACCTTGAGTCTTAGAGCAACTTAATGAGGGCTTTGGTACAGCAAGAGAGGAACAGGGAATGGTGTAGTGAAGCTCTGTCCATCCAGGGCCAGTGCCATTGTGAGAATATGCAGCAGTTGCTCCTTACAGACAAAAGAAAAAAAAAAAAATGAAGCCCTACTGAAGGCTAGGGCTGATGGAGCACTGAAAAACCCCAGCCAGAAAAACTAAGCTAGCTCTGCACTTTGGTCAAGAGAAGCTCAGCACTGTGATTTTGATGAACAACACTAGTCTGCATGCAGACAGGTGACTTTTTAAATGGGGTTTTAATAAAGTCAGTATTGCTAAGGCTATCTGTAAAAGTAATCTGCATAGGGTTTTAAACAAGTGAACCTAATGATGCCATTAGTGCTTCCGACATGAATGAGGCTGTTGCTGCAATACTGTGTCCGGCTCTGTTGTGGTGTTTGCACGTTAAAAGTGCACTGGCAAATTAATATGGGATCAGAAGAGAGTTAGAAGAGTGATTCAAGGTCTGGGAATCGCATCTTATTGCAAAAGACTAAAGAAATCCCATCTATTAATTTATCCAAGAGGAGGCTATGACTTGGTTTGATCATAGTCTTTAAGTGCCCTAAGTGTCTCTATGGGGAGATTTCTGATAGTCAAGATCTCTTTAATGTGGCAGACAAAGGCATAATGAGATCCTATGTTGGAAAATGAAGCTCTATGAATTCTGAGCAGAAATAGGTACTTTTTTTTTTTTTTTAAACAGTGAGGGGACATAACCGCTGGAACAACTGAGGCAAGCAGTGGTTTTTCCTGTTACTTAAAAGTCTTGAGAGCAAGATTGGATGCCAGGTTAAAAGCTCAGGCAGAATTTATGGGTCTGATACAAGAACGTCTGGCTGAAATTCACTGGCCCATGATATGTGGCAGGTCAGACCAGCTGATCATAACAGTCCGTTCTTGGTTTAAAAAAATCTATGAATTAGGTATTTCCAGTCCCCTGAGTCCTGATATTACTGGAGGTCTCAAAGGAATGCATTATAAGCTGTCATCATTTAATTGTAAGCAAGCAAGGGCATTGCCTTTTTCTTCTTTTTATTAATAAACTTATTTTCCAAGAGCTTGTTAGACACGGAGTTAAGTAGCTGTTAACAAACATGACAACATTTTAGAAACAGTTCAAATAATTCTCCTTCTCCCGTTTGCTCAGCTTTGTTTTGCAGCAGCACAATTTCATTCATGCCACATCCACCAGCGCTTCTCTCGATGAAATAGCAAATTCCAGCAAAATGAAAAACGCAACCTCCATACTCCTTACACTGTGTCCTCTTTCATGTGCATCCCTTAGTCTCACAGATACACTGTAGGTTTTCTCACAGCTCTGTGTATAAGCAGAGCAGGGAAGAGATCCATCTGTTTTCTGGTGCAGGCCCCTCAGATAGGTGGGAATCCATTGTCTGTCATGGGAGTGCTTGGCCTACAGAGCTCCTGGTTTCTCTGAGTAAATGACAGAGAATGAGAAGAAGGTATTAAGGAGAGATCTGGTATTCCTGAAATTATGCAAGCTATTAACCTCCTTAGGTTTCATAAAATGGCCTCCAGCAAACGGTCAGAATGTTTTTCTTACAGAGGAGTAGTTTTCAAGGCAGCATAAACTTTCTTAATATCCCTTCAAAGAAAAAAAAAAAAAAAAAGAGAGAGAGAAAATAAGATAACAGAAAATCCCAGCCATGGCTCTTGGGAATCTCGAAAATCATATCCACGGTTGTGTAGACATTCTAAACCTCTGATACATTCAGTGCCTCGTCAGCCTCAGTTATCAAAACTGAAACGAGAGGTGGTAAGGAGCGCAGCAGAAGATGGAGTTTAAAGCCGCTCGAGGACTGCACTCCGGCCGACGGGAGCCCTCAGCCGCCTCCCTGTGCCCGCGCTGCTCACCCCGCGGCGTTTGCGGCGCAGGCAGTGCCTGAGGCACCGGGCTCCGCGCTCGGCCGGGGCGGGGGCCGCCGCCGCTGCCTCCCGGGGCGCGGGCGGGGAGGTCGGCGGGGAGCCGAGCAGCGGGGGGAAAGGTGAACCCGGAGCCGAGCGGGGCACAAACCCATTAGTCGCACATAACTTGGGAAGACGCTTGGCCTCGCCATGACAACCGGCGGCCCGGGCTGCTCCCACGTCCCGCCGCCTCCCTCGGGAGCCCCTCTCCGTCCTCTTTCCCGGCGCTTGGGGAATGCGGGCCTGGAGAGACGAGCCCGGTGCGGGTAACAAAAGGGAATGAAAGGAGCTCTGTAGCTCACTTTACACGTCCGAGAGGCGTTTTCGTGCCCCGTAGTGAGAAGGGATCATTCCGAGGAAGTTCAGATCAAAGGGGAGAGCGTCCTGGGCATTTGCATAATTGCCAGATTGAGGAGCACGGGCTGCAACCTGGGCACCTCACCGGGGGCCGCTCCTCGCTCGCCCAGGGGCTCCGGGCAGCTCCGGACAGAGGGGAGGTTGCAGAACGTGCTCCCGCGGGGCCAGAAGAGAGGCCTGCCCCGGGAACGAGACACGGAGGCGGCGGGGGCCCGAGCGGGGTGCTGGGGCCCGGCCGCGGTGCCCGACGGCAGGAAACCCTCGGGGGCTCTCCAGGGTGCGAACCCCCCCCCCGGTGCTCGGCCAAGCGGGTCCCCGGGGGGCTGCTGCCGCTGCGGAGGCGGTGCCGCTGGGGATCGGCTCCCCGCTCCCTCCCGGCGACATCTGCGGCGCCGAGCCAGCACGCTGCCTCCCCGGCGGCTGGCGGGTGGCTCCCGGCCCGGAGGCTCGCACTGCCACCAGCGAGCGGGGATAAAGGGATTAAACGGCACGCTCGTTCCGCCGAGCGGGGGGAGGCACTTGGCCGGCTCCAGCCTCCCGCTCCCCGCCAACTCCCGCCCCGCCGCCTGCACCCCCGGCCCCGCGGCGCTGCCCCCGGCCGGCCCCGGCAGCGGGGAGGCACCGGGCGCGCCCGCGGTGCCTCATTGTTCCCGTAACCAAGCGGGGCCGCCGCCGGCGCCCGCGCTGCTCGGGGCGACGGGGTTCGCCGCTGCTGCTACCGGGAAGGGGATGCCCGGGGACACCCTTTTCAGCCATTTTAAAACAGCAAAACTGCTGGCGTCTCGCCGCGGGTGCCCCGTTCCCCCCTCCTCTCTTCGGAGCCCGTTCTACGTTCCGACGATCCTGACGGAGGTGCGGGGGTTCCCCCCGCCCTGAAGTCAGCATCACCCGCATACGCCCCGCACCTGCGGTCCCCGGGCGAAACTCCACCCTGCGGGTACACCGCGCTCTTCCTGAGCCCTGTCCCGGGAATGTGGCCAATCCTGGCCCCTGCCCTCGCCCCCGTGCAGCCAGCTCCCGTTCCAGCCCCAAACCGGGATGCAGCCGGGCGCTTCCCACCTCTGGCTTGGGCTGCTGCCAGCCCCAGGCCGGGGTGCAACCTCGCCACGGGAGTCGCGGCTTCTCCCTGCACGGCCGGGCCCGGGCGGGCTGGCCGGGCGCCGGGGAGGTGAGCTTAGCCCCGGAGCTGGCCGGCGGATGGCATGTTATTGTGAAAAGAGAAAAGCGAGCGGGGAAGGCAAATAGGAGCATGGCACCGTATAGGCTCGCCACGTGACCGAAATGTGTTTATCTCGCCCCGGAGAAGCCGGGCTGCCTGCGGAGGACAACCCTACCTTCACGGCACAGGCACAACTCCCGTGGCCGCGGACGCTTCTCGGCCCCGCGAGAGACCACTTCTGTTTGCTTTTGCTGTCGCTTCGGTTCTTATCATTTGCCTTGTCATTCATCATCAACCTCTCCCGGGCTCCCTCCCTCTTGCTCCCCCCCCGCCACCGCCTCCCCCAGGGTCAGTCGGGAAAAAGCTGAGAATCCATCTGAGAGAGACGCGGGAAGAAGGGTTGGATGGTGATGTGGCTGGGTGGAGGGCGGAGGGGTGTGTGTGTGTGTGTGTAAGAGCAGCTGCATGCAGAACAAAGGTGCTGGAGGGTGGCTTTTGGTGCTGGAGCAGAACCTCATAAATGGGAGATTTCCGTTCACAAGACTCCGCTTGCACAGTTTCTGTCCTGCCCTTGAACTGACAAGTGAATATCTGCATTGCAACCAGAAAGTAAATCACACCGAGCCTGGCTCGGGGAGGGCGCGCACGACGCCTCGGTCTGTTGCTAAGTGCCAAAAAGTGGAAGATTTCTGCTTCCCAGCGCAGCCCCGCTTCTCCGATACACTATTTACTTTGGGCGCCCAGCGAAACGCGCTCCGTGTTTATTATGGAGAGTGCCGGGGCAAGCTCGCATTTGCGTGATTAGGAGCAAGCGGAGGAGCGGCCGTGGCGCGGAATATCAAAGCGAGAGCGCCTTGGCAGGGCTCCCAGGCAGGGCTTTACTGGCACCCGCGGGATTCCGCGGGGCAGGGCGAGCGCGGCCCGGGCGGCGGCGGCTGCCGCTCCCCGCTCGCCGCCGCCGGGGCACGGGGGGAGCCCTTCGCGGGAGGCCAGAAGCGAACGCCGCTGCTGCCCCGGGCTCCGCGCTGACGAGGCCGGGCTCT
>VZUI01037337.1:0-59344 GCA_013401135.1 Cettia cetti | reverse complement strand
GGATGTGGCACTCAGTGCCATGATCTAGCTGAGGTGTTAGGGCTGGGTTGGACTCGATGATCTTGAAGGTCTCTTCCGACATAGAAATTCTGTGATTCTCCCTTGGAGGTATTGCAGGAAGGCAGCCCAGGCTCTCTGCTGCTCTTGCTGGCCTGCTGTGGAAGGAAAACTGGCCAGGTAACCTAATCCCAAACATTGTTTTCCTTTCGAATCTTCAGGACAACAAGTCCCAGCACTCCTGTGACCTGCTGCATCCCAGGACATTTATCAGCCTGAATTATTCCATGTGCTTTCACAAAATAACCCCTTACTCGTGTTGCAGACAGTGCAAGTGTTCTTCAGTCTCTCCCTGTGGCTCAGTTGTATCAAGGCCCAAGATCCCTGTTGCCAAACCCTGATGTTACTTTTTTGAGGACAACACATTGATTTTTAAGAGAAGGTGCCATCAGTATTAGTCAGCTCTCAGTATTTATAAACCATGGTTTTGTTTGCTTTCAGGACTGCAATTACAGAGTGAAAAGAGGCTTGTATTGAGCTGTGTGTCCTGATGCAGAGGTGTCACTCTCCACAGATTAGATAAGAACTCAGGCCAGCTCAGGATTTGCTTGGTTTCTCCTCCATGTTAGTTTGCATTTTATCCCTCCCTATCCCCTCTGCTGTGGTGATGCCAATTCCCCCAGCTCGTTTAGGTGTCTCTGAGGTTCCTCCTTGCTTTTCTACCCAAATTAGCTCCAGGTCATCAGGAGCCTCATTGGCCTCTGTTTCCCAGCCATGGATCAGCCCACTAACCAGCATAGCACACCCGAGACTGATCCCAGAGCTGGGACCTTCTGCCTCCACTGACCCTTCCATTCTCTGTTTGCCTTCTCCCACAACAGCTGTAGAGGCACCACAAGAGTTTCCCTCTGGCCCTGTGGGCTCTTTTCTCCCCTGGGAGGTTCTTTAGACCTTGTTAAAGACCTCCTGGGTATTCAAAGACACCATGTCCTCCAAGTCTCCCCCATCCATCCCTTTCCTGATGCAGTCATTGAGTCCTAATCCCTCTGTGAGACCTTTCTCCTCAGGTCTGTTGGGTTTGTGCTCTCCTGTTGTGAGATACCTCCCTGAAACCTCATTATCCTGGTTTTAAATGCCATTTCAAACTAATTTCCCCAGAACATGTTTAAAGAGGGCAATTCCCTACCTTAGCTCTAGGCATTTTGAATATAAATCCAACATTCTTCATATCCCAGTCCTTCATTGCTTTCCTTAGTAAGCCAATCAATTTCTGCCAAAACAGCTTAAAAATCTGCCCAGGCAATCTGGATCCCTAGGAGAGAGGTGAGGCTTTTCAAGCTGGAGAAGTGAAGCCACCAGGGAAAATTCAGAGCTGCTTCCAACGCCTGAAGGGGATCCAGGAGAGCTGGAGAGGGATTTGGGAAAAGGATGGAGGGACAGGACACAGGGAATGGTTTCCCACTGCCAGAGGGCAGGGATGGATGGGATATTGGGGATGAATGGTTCCCTGTGAGGGTGGTGAGGCCCCAGCACAGGGTGCCCAGAGAAGCTGAGGCTGCTCCTGGATCCCTGGAAGTGTCCAAGACCAGGTTGGACAGGGCTTGGAGAAAGCTGTGATAGTGGAAGGTGTCCCTGCCTGTGGCAGGGGGTGGGACTGATGGGCTTTAAGGTCCTTTCCAACCCAAATATTTCTGTGTTTCTGTGAAAATTTCTCACTGAAATATGAAGTAAAAACTCTTGCCCAGTAAAAAACTGCACTTCTTCCTGGTGGTATTTCCATACAGCAACTCGTGTGCTGGGCATTGTTATCACAACCACAGCATACTGGAAGTATCTCTTCAAAAATCTCAGCCTCTGCCTAAAAATAACCTCATAATTTTCTCTCTCTATCTCTGTACACACAAATTTTTTTTCAGGAAAGTGAGTGAAACCTTGCAATTTCAATGAAGATTAATTGGGCCAGCTTCAGTCCCTCTCCCTGCACTTTTTTGTCATCCCATTCACTATTTTGATTTTCACTGGGTTTCAAAATTTTTCCTTTTTTGGTTTTAAGATTGCATTTCTTCAAAATCTTCTCTTCTCTATTTTTTTTTTTAACAGTTCTTGCCTGATTTCAGGATTTGAATTGAAGCACTTTAGGCAAGTTTTGTTCCTTTTCACTACCCCTCATTTCATCTCAGTCCATTTGCTTGCAATCACTCCATTTCCAAATTTGCTTGTTTTTTTTCATTTCCACTGTTTTCCATCCTATCTCCTTCCCAGAGCGTTTGTTAGACTTTGCTTTAGACTTTCCTTCTGGGAAAGGGAATGAAATCTTGCAATTTCAATGAAGATGAAATGGGCCAGCTTTGGTCCCTCTCCCTGCACTTCCTGTCATCCCATTCACTATTTTGGTTTTCACTTGGTTTCAAAATTTTTCCTTTTTTTTCAAGGTTTCATTCTCTTTCCTGAAATGCCAAATTTCATCGAGTAACTCCTACCTGTGTTCCCTGGTAGGAGAGGGAAATTGGATTTGCACATGCATTGTGACCCAAGTCCTCCAGGAAAAGGAAACCTTTACTAGCCCAGGATGAGTTGAGGAGGGTCCCTTTGGTCAACAAGAATGTGTACCAAAAAAAAAAAGTCCCAGCTGTCCCCAGAGCAGTGCTGAGACTCCTCAGCAAGGCTCCTTTTCTCCCACTCCTGCACTTCCCAGTGGAAATATTTGTCCTGGAGCAACAGGCGTGGCTGCAGTGACGCTGCTGCATAGCGTCAGGCTGAGGGAAAGGGGAGGAGGGCGGGGAATGCAGGGCTGTGGGAAGGGATCCTTCAGCAGAATGAGTGCAGAACTTGTCCAGGAATTCAAGGCCCTGTGGGCACTTTGCAAAGCCCACAGCATGGGCAGTTTAAGAGAGCTCTGGGAGTGATATGTTTATATTTTATTTATATATATGTGTGTGTGTATGTGTAAAATAATCTTATGATATAATCATTAAAATGTGTCTATATTTTAAATAAAAATATGTATATATAAATATATAAAGAATATGAGTGCATATATATATTAGGAGTGTATTTATATATATGTATCCATATACATACACATTATTTTTTTTCCCAAGGATTTTCAGTTCAGCCAAACAAAACCATGACTCAGCTGCAGTGACAACAGAGAGCAAATTCAGGTAAAAATCCACCCTTTTCCACCCACCTCTGACTTGTCACTATCTACTCTCTACCCACCCTCAGTGCAGGTTACCTGAGAGGACAGGTTCCCTAGCAGGGGGATGCCTCAGTGCTTCTTTTTATGAAGTGGGGTTTGGTGAAGTATTCCAAAAAAGAGCTTTTCCACCTAAAAACATGGTCCAAAGAGCTGCAGGACAGAAGTGGGTTTGACCAGAAGAGCCATCCCTTGCTAAGCCACACACAAAACACCGACTGCATCATCTCCAGACAGGATCCAGGCAGCAGAAAAAGTTGGCTGAAAATTATTCCTCATCTGAAGAGGTTTTAGGGGAAAAAGTTGTCATTGCTCTGCCCTGACTGTGCTGAAAGCCTGGCCCAGTCAGAGCCAATTGTGTCAAGAGGCAGTCTGATGTTCTTATTCTTCAGGGATGGGGAAGTTTTTTTTTGTTGTTTAAAAGTGAAGGCAGAAGGGTTTCCTTGGGCTTAGCATCATGAAAAGGCCATGGAGAATCTCCCAGCCGTCCTGTCACAACTACATGGGAATTCAGTTGGTGTTTTAATGGAGAGGGCAGCAGAAATAAAAGGATCAAGGCTCTCAGGTTGTCCCTAAGCCTGGGCAGAGAAGGAAGGTGTGAGGGTGTGGCTGAGATGGAATCAGGTGGAGGAGCAGGATGGGTGCCACCAGCACAGGGACCAACAGGCAGGACGTGGGGTGGTCACCTCAGACATCTTCAAAACAAGGGTCTGGATCTATCTTTACCCCAAAATGTCCAGTTCAGGCTCTGGCTCTGCTGGCAGAGAGATCCAGGTGTCCATGAACCATCTCAGGGTCAACAAATCCACTGCCAAGCCAAGAACCCTGCCCAGGCTGTGGTCCCTCAGCAGGACAACACTGAGAGCAGAAATCCATGCAGGAGCAGAGATTCCAAGGTGAGATGGATTCTCCTGCTCATCCTACACAGGGGTGCAAGCTGATGATGAAGTTGGAGGACACCCCAAAACAAGGTCCTTGCTCAGGCACATTTTCCTGACTGCAAATTGCACCGAGACCCAGGGCAGCCCCAGCTCTGCAGAGAGGCCAAAATACCCCGTGGGACAGCTGGAAACACCCTCCACCCTCCTCCCTGGGAGCACTGGGGTGTCTGGAAACACCAACCACCCTCCTCCCCATCAGGACTGGGTGTCCACCCCCAGCAAGGAAGCACAAGGTGATGGACACAGCCACCATGTGTGAGGGAGGTTCAGATATGCCCAGGTTAGCAAGGAAGGGGATGCAATGGTCCAGAGGAGAGAAAGTGGAGGGAAGGACTGGATGGGAGTCTGGAGAAGAGGGAGACTCATTGGGGTCTGCAGCTCCTCCTGAGGGACAGCACAGGGGCAGCTCCAATCTCGGCCCCCTGTGACAGTGACAGGACCCAAGAGAGTGGCTGGACCTTTCCCAGGGAAGCTTTATGTTGGATCTCAGGGAAAGGTTCTTCCCCCAGAGGGTGCTGGGCACTGCCCAGGCTCCCCAGGGAATGGGCACAGCCCCGAGGCTGCCAGAGCTCCAGGAGGGTTTGGACAACGCTCCCAGGGACAGGGTGGGATTGTTGGGGTGTCTGTGCAGGGCCAGGAGCTGGATCAATGGTCCTGCTGGGTCCCTTCCAGCTCAGGATATTGCATGACTCCTGGCTTTTGCAGGAATCTTTTGTTCCTACCAAACAGGAGCCCAATGGTTGTCATCAGAAACATTCACCCCATTGTCCCAGGGAACAGGAGTGTGACCAGGAACAAGCAGAGACTGCTGCCCGTATTTATGAGCACAAATACATCCAGGTGTTACCAAGGTGGCCTGAGTGTCCCCAGGTCGGGAAGGAAGCATCCATTCGGATTTTGAAGCGAGTTACCTGTAGGGAAGGACATTCAGGGTTTGCAGCTGTGTAGCAAATGAAGCGAGGCAGAGCAGCGAAGGAGAGGTTTGCTTTGCTGTCCTTGTGCCGGAGTTTCCTGGAGATTTACAGCCCTCAGCTGGTGACTCGGAGCACAGCCCCGCTGCATCTCTGTGTTCCTGGTTCTGTATCTCAGCACGGTGAGCGCCCTCTCTCCTGGCTGAGCCGTCATCTACACCCATCCACATCACCCACAACAGCCAAAAATCCTCCCCTGAGCATCCCAAATCCCCTCCCAGTTCCTGGCTTCTACCAGCTCAGCCCTCACCCCCTGCCCAGCCAAACATGACATATTTAGCTTCACCACTTCTATTTTTTTTAAATCTCTCTCCTTCTAAATCAACTTTTCCAGCCCCTGAATCCCTGCCTCTGCTGTTGTCTTTTCTCTTGGCAGTGCCCAGTTGCCAAATGCCTGACAAATGACCCTCAAGCAGCCACTCTGCCCAAGAGAAAAGAGATGCTGTTCCTCCTTCTCCAGGCATAATTCCCACTCCCCCCTTTTTTTTTTTTTTTCTGTTCTCCCACTCGTGTCCCTCATTTTTCAGGCACTCACAGCAAACCACCCACTGTGAACCCACCAGGATAACGGGTTGGGAAATCTCTCCCTGTGCTTCACAAAGGGATTTTGGAGGGGGTTTTTGCATTGGATCAGCTTGCAGCTGGTATCAGAGTCCTTTGTTTGGAGAAGTTTCACACCAGTTTCTCACCCCTTGTGGTTTGTCCAGTGGGAGGTGTCCCTGCCCATGGCAGGGGGTGGAACGAGGTGAGCCTTAAGGTCCCTCCCAACCCAAAACATTCCATGATTCTGCATCCCTGGAACTTACAGAAGTCCTCCATATCCACCACATCACGGCTGGATCCTCACACAGGACCTGATTAATCAGTTATTTCTCCAAAGGGACACCTGAATTCCCTGGGGGATGGGAGACTCCTGAGCCACATTCCCAAGACACCAAGCACTGGGCACAGGGTGTCCCAGTGATGCCTTGGGCAGGCTGGCCTGGAACAGAGACTGGACAGAGCTAGAGAATAAAGTAGATATTTATTAAAAGGCCTTTAAGGATACACCTTGAGCAGGACAAGGAGCCTGACCAGGGCTACACCCAAGGTGGACCCAAAATGGTCACAAAATGAACAAATCACAAGGTCTCACACTTTTATAAGTTTTGGTCCATTTGCATATTGGGGTTTAATTGTCCAATTCCAGCTTCATGTTGTGAGGTCTCATCCTTCTTGTTTCTCTCTTTAGCCACCATTGTTTGTGCTTTGAGCCCTGAAACTTGTACTCATTGTCCTTGGTCTCCAGTAGGAAAAGGGTTTGTTTTGTCTCCCTGCTCTGTGAAGAGAGCTGACATTGAATGTGAGGCTCAGAACTGCACCCCTGGGCACCACAGAATCTGAAAAACATGAAAGCTGAAACTTAAGGCATCACCAGGGAGCCTGCAGGGGGGCCAAAACATCACACACGTGGGCTCTGAGAGCTTGGAGATCATCCAGCTTCTTCCATTCACCTTCCACAGCTCCTGCCAGCCCTCCTGGGATACTTCAGGCACCCCAGGGCACTCCAGGAGTGGGAACAGAACCCACTGATAAAGGACCAAATCTGTGCTCACCCCTCTGCGCCCCCACTGCTCTTCCTTCACTCGCTCGTGGGTCAGTTTGCAGGTATTTCCTGAAAGCGTCCAATATTTACTGTTTCGAGAGAATATTTTAGTGCCACGAGATGGCAGCACAAAATCACCTTTCCCGGGGTGTGCTCAGCTTGCAGAAGATGCTCCAGACGTTGTGGCACGGAGAAGTTCGTGGTCGCACCTTAGGGGCGACTCCGTGAGGAGAAAATATCCAACCCTTCCAAGCACAAATCCAGAACCCACGTTCTCCATCACTTCAACCACCTGCAAGTTTCAGCACCCACTCATTGTTTCACTGAGTTTGTCTCACAATCTCCCAGTGGGTCCCAGTCTCCTTTTCTGCTTCGGGTCTGTGTTTGCCAATAAATCAGCACCAGGGGGATTCTCTGAGCACTAAGCCCATCCTTTTCTCTATTTTATAATCAGAATCCCCTGGAACAGCCTGGCTGGTGCCCACTTGCACAGTTCAGAGCCCAGTATGGGACACTGACACTCCTGGCATGGGGAAACTGCAAATATCCACAGCCCTATGCCAGAAAACCCTGCTGGAGGCCTTAAATGTGCTGGTGCAGAGTCCGGATGGTCTCCTCTGTGCACGGACAACCATAGGTCACTTCATGCCACCAACCCGGCTGGATGAGAGCTTAGAGCTCTTCTCCAGCCTTAATTCCGTGGTTCTGGGATTGGCCACAGGGTGACACTAACGGGGTTCTCTGCTCACCACGGGTTTGGCAAGGAGGGGTGTGAAAGCAGAAGCCAGGACCTGCCCCGTAATTGCACCACTCTGCGGTGCAAGAGGGGCTCTGAGCATCCACTTCAGCTTTTTTAAAGAAAAAAAACCCAATTCTTTTTAAAAGCATTTCTTGCTACCGAGTTCAAAGGAACAGAAACACAGAATTGTTTAGGTTGGGAAATTCTGAGACCATTGAGTTGAATCATTCCCCCAGCACCGCCAGTGCCACAACTGACCATGTCCCCAAGTGCCACATCCACATGGCTTTTAAGTCCCTCCAAGGACAGGGACACCACCACTGTCCTGGGCAGCCTGTGCCAGGGCCTGACAACTCTTTCCATGATGAATTTTTTCCTAATAATTTTCTTAATAAAATTTTGTAAATTATTTTTCCTGGATCACCCAGGAAAGGGGTGGCCAGGGACAGCCATGCCCATCCCTCCATGGCACCAACATCCACCAACCCCACCTCTGCCAGCACCTTGCTGTTCCCACCTGCTGCCCTCCCCACACAGCCAGCCAGGAGGAGCAATTCCTAGTTAATTCTGAATAATTAGATGTCTCTTACCTTCCCAGCACTGCTTTCCACTAACCTTCATCACTGAGCTCTTGGTGGGCACAGCTGGAATGAAGATGCCACAGGTCTTGGAGAAGGGAGAGCAGCGTGGAGGGTGACAGAGCCCCATTGGTGACACCACCTCTCCTTGTCACGTGCTCAGGGTGGCCTTTGCTGCTAATTTTAAATACCTCTTAGTAAACAGCTGCTAAATTTAGTGTCTCTGCAACATGGGCATCATTTTAAAGGCTGGATTGCTGGTGAGTGATGGCAGCAGAGGAGTGAGGGGGATTGGCATGACACAGATGCCTGCCCAGCAAAGCCAGACACCACCACCATTCTGTCTGCAGAGAGCAGAAAAAGGAGCTCTGAAACTCTGACCACCAGCACAGCAGCTTTCCTTGGATGTCCCATGATAAAGAAGCCACAGGAATCACAGAATAATTTAGGTTGGAAAAGACATCTGAAGTCATCAAGTCCAGTCTTTGATCCCCACATTGTCACCCAGACCAGGGCACTGAGTGCCACCTCCATTCGTTCCTTGGACACCTCCAGGGATGGGGACTCCACCACCTCCTGGGCAGCCCCTTCCAGTGTCTGACCACCCTTTCAGTGAGAATTTCTTCCTAAATTTCTTCACTGAAGACAAAAAGCAGCTCCTTGGGGTTTTTTTCCTGTGTCGTAGCTTCATATGCCCAAAGGATTTGGTTGTCTCCTCAGATTCCACACAGTAAGAGATCTGGCTGCTGGGAAATCAGCTCTGGCTCCTTGAGGCTGAGCTCTGAGTGGTGGAGGCTGGACAGAGTTTTTATGTCTCTTCAATCAAGTGTGCTCTTCTCCCGCAACCCAACTCCCTCTCAACTCAGCAACAGCATGAAAAGAGATAAAATGGGAGAAAAACAGCAATAAATTCAACATACCACCATCCTTCCCAGCTCCAGCAGCCAGGAAAGCATCCCACCTCCACACTACAGCAGTCCATGAGCACAGCTCAGCTGAGCTTGGAGAGAACCAGACCAAGTTGGTGCCTCCTCTGCAGACATTTATCTTGGGACACACTGACTCACCCTCTGGAGGGGGATTTTTCCCTCTCTCTGTCCCTCTTCCTCCCCTCTGTAACTCATTTATCAACACAACTCCCACCCCACACACACAAAGAGGGAAGGGAGGCTTCACGTGGGGCAGCAGATGCCAAAGCAGACACATCCCTCACTACTCACATGAAGCTCTGGCCAGCAGCCAGCCAGATGGAGAAATGGAATGCAGGGAGATAAGGCAGTGGCTAAATGCCCATGGTCTTCACCCTGAAAACTTTTATTTTTGGAAACTGTTTAGATATCTTTAAACTATGCTGATGGCTACATTGTGCTCACTTGATTTTAAAGAAGAACATGATTTATCTCTCTGAGGAAGTAGAGAAAAAAAAAAAAAAGTTTTTTTCTCATTCCTGATGGCAATTTCCACATGATCCAGACAAAACCTTGGGAGTCACAAGCATCAGGACTTAGTGACACACATTTGCATAGTCCAGGGGCTGCTTGGATGGAAGTGAGTGCTCCTGTTACACTGGAGGACACACAATTAAAAAATAAGGCAACAAAAGAATATCCTGAGCTGGGAGGAACCCACAAGAATCCTCAAATCCCACTCCTGGTCCGGCACAGGACATCCCAAGAATCCCACCCTGTGCTGAGAGCGTTGTCCACACTGTCCAGGAGCTCTGGCAGCCTTGGGGCAGTGACCACACTGACCACAGTGCTGTCAGCTCTGCCCTAGCCAGACCTTTTTGGTCAGGACTGTATTGCTGGCAGAGGAAATCTCCAGTTCTGAGAGATTCTTCCATACAAACACAATTTGTGTAATGTGTATCTGACCTATTTTCAACCTGTTTTCCTCCTACTCCAAATTTTATAGGAAGAGAAAAAATCCTATTTTTGCAACATTGAATAAAAGAGTTGGAAGTTACTAAGTCAAGTGCCTAAGAAGTACCACAGCAGCCAGTCTTTTTATTACAACATTTATTTTAGTATAGAAGGCACTTACAATACAGAAAGAAAGAAGAAAAACAAACATGATAGGCACCAGAAGTGAAATTAGAATTAAAATGACAGAGAAACAGTTTATCAGACCAAAAGGAGCACCCTTCCCTGTTAACAATACAGCACATGGAAATGAAGCTATTGATGACTAACATTTTTAACAATCAGGGCTTTTTATTTTATTTTATTTTAATTAGAAAAGATAAAAGGCTGTTCTACTGCAAACTGAAATAAAACAGAACCCCTCCACACACCTGCAGGAGGGTTTGTGAGGGGGTGGTGGTCAGGCAGGGCTCCCTCAGGCCGGGCACTGCAGCAGGTCCTGGTACATCTCGATGAGCCGAGCAGCCTCCCTCTGCCCAGAGAGCACAGCACCGTGGGTCGTGGAGTAATACTTCCTGTGAGTGGCCTCCCCTGAAAACATCACCTGCATGGGCTGCAGGGCACAGCAGAAGGGGCACAGATCAGCACAGCTTACTGGGAAGCAGGTGGGAGGCTAAAAGGAGACAAACTTTCTGTGCACTCCCACACTGGATGGTTTGGGTTGGGAGGGATCCAAAAGATTGTCCAGTTCCACCCCCTCCCACGGGCAGGGACACCTTCCTCTATCCCAGGGTGCTCCAAGCCTGTCCAACCTGGCCTGGGACACTTCCAGGGATCCAGGGGCACTCATCAGTTTTGGAGTGCTGCTTCTCAAACCCTCCATGAGATGCACCACAAGGTACCAGTTTCAAAAACCTTAAACAAACCTGCACAAGGCACAGAGCACCTGCTCTGTACCATCTCCTCCCTTTGCTCCCCTAAATTACACTTCAGCCTTTTAGGCATTAAGGGAATTTTTCTTCTGGACAGCAGCTTTAGAAGAGTAACAGTTATGTCTCAAAACCCAGAGAGTGAGAGTCAGCATTTTATCTCTTACAACAATAGTGAGGTGCTTGCTAGAACTGCAACTTGGATTCGAGGCAGGAATTTCTGGGAGGATTTCTCTGGGAAATAAACAGAAAAAGACACCTAAAACCCCTGCTGGGTTTCCTTAAGAAGATTTCTGCACTGAATAAAATTATTTCTGCTGGGGCCAGGCTCTGGTGGAGGAAATGGACTGGGCTGCTGCTTGAAGGCTGCATTTTCATCAGCCTTTGGATTTGGACACATAACCCTGACTAATGGGGTGAGTTTGGCTTAATGTGTTCCTGAGCTGTGTAACCACCTCCATGTGTGCTCCAGCTCTCCTTGCTAAATTCAGAAAGCAAAGGCAGCGTCTGGGGAGAGAATTCATCATCCCCTGCCAAGGACTGGGCCTCCCTCAGCCTGCACTGCCAGCACAAAAAGATTTCCTAATATGCACCCCTGATACATTTAGACCTAGACATTAGCAGGGTCATAATAACAATAATCTTTAAAACAGATTAGCACGTGCTTTCCTGAGGAATTCTGAACTGGACAATAGGAGTGATGGTCATTAAATGCAGATATCACAATTCCAAAAGTCACACACATGTCTGCAGCTCTTGATAAATTCAGGGAGAGGTGAGGGAGTCCCTGAGACGTTGGCATTCCAAATGTTAAAGAGGTAAAGTCCTACACACATCACTTGTCCATAAAGGCTTCATTTGTACAAGAAAAAAAAAATAAAATAAAATGGGAAAACACACTACTGGAGGCCAAAGCAGTGATTTTCTCTTTCAACCTCCCTCCCCAAAAACCTGCTGCCCATTGTCCTGTCAGTTTTATTGCCGCAGAGCCATCTGGGCCATACTCACAGGAGTTTTGGAGCTCTCAGCATAAGGCAGTGGTTTCGCCAGTTTCTCTACGTCAGCCCCACTTGACCCAACCTGGGTGTAGGAGTAGGATCCACGGAAGTGGGGATTGCTGCCCCAGGAGGACCGCAGGATCCGGCGAGGTTTCGGAATGTTTGGATTCCCTGGGTGGAAAGCAGAAGGCAAGAAGTCAGACTGTGTCCAAGAGGGAAGAGGGCAGTGCCTGAGCAAGGTGTGGGTGACAGGGATTCTGATTTATTCACATCCATCCTAGCAGAGTGCACAAACCAGATCTCTCTTCCATTATCGAGTTTTACCTATTTATATGACAGATATTGCCTCCCTTTTCATCTCAGCTCTTCCCTTTTCCAGGAATCTGTTGGGAGTCCACATCCCTGGAAGTGTCCAAGGAATTACTGGATGAGGCACTAAGTGCCCTGGCCTGCTTGATAAGGTGGGGAATTGGTCACAGGTTGGACTCCATGACCTTGGAGGCTTTCTCCTACTTAAATGATTCTGTGATGTATATTGGAAAGGATCATTAAAGTGTTTATGTTCCTAAAAGACTGGGGAGCCTCAGGACACATTCTGGTTGGAAATACAAAGCATCTTCTGGTCACATTTGCAGTGGGGAGCCTGGTGGCAATCAAGCATATGACTGATCTCACTAAAATTTAGGTATTTAATTGAGTGCCCAGTCTAAACTGGATGTTAAGGTAGCCTTGTGAGAGAGAAGTGCCCCCAAAGAGGAAAGGAGGCAAATCTTTGTTATGTGTGGGCATTGAAAGACCTGTCAGAAAGTTCTCAAAACCTGGATGAACTCATTCCAACAGCTTCCCATAGAGCTGCCCCCTACATCAAGCCACAGTCCAGGAGACTGTATTTATTTAATGCACAAGGCATGGAAAGCAGGCTTTTGAGGCTGGGAGTAGGATTTCTAGATCACTGTAGGATTTCCACTGCTAAGAGGATGTAGGACCTAGAGGTGAAGAATGCACCCATGACAGGGTCCTCATCAGCCACTGTCCCCATCCCAAAGACCTTGGAGAACATGAATCCAGGACTGCAGCCCATCAGCTGGTGGCACAAGAGCCTCAGGTACAAAGAGGGAGAGTCACACTTTGGAGATCCTCTTGCTAGGCTGGTTTTGGACCATCTCAGTGTCACTGCTTTTGCTGGAGTCCCATGATTGTATCTGGCACGGCAGGAGAGGAACAGGGGGACTTGGAGAATTCCAGTGAGGAGAAATTCCCTCTGTAGGAGCCAAGATCCACCTTTGAGGCAACATCACAGATGCAGGCAAGGTTCAGCTATTTGGGTAGAGTCTAAATATTCCACAGCAAAGGAACTGGATGATCACGAAGGTCCCTTCCCATCCTGTGGTTCTTCATGGAAAGGGTTGTCCAGCCCTGGCAGAGCTGCCCAGGGCAGTGTTGGAGTCACCATCCTTGGAGGGATTTAAACGCCATAGGGGTGTGGCACCTGGGGACAGGGGTCAGTGGTGACCTTGGAAGTGCTGGGGGAAATGGTTGGGATTGATGATCTTAAAGGGCTTTTCCAACTTAAGTAATTCTGTGATTCCAAAAGCTCATCAGCACAAAAAGTAGGAGTTTTGAGATGTTCACATCCCACACCTGCTTCAGACCCTGACTTTGTAACAACTCAAGAAGTTCAGCCTGCTATGAGACAACCCAAATTCCCCCACTTTCTTCATCCCAGTTTAGAGGGAGACACCCAAAAGTAAAAAGTGGTTAGACACTGCATTATTTAGTCCTCATAAACTATTATTTAGCTGTGCCTTCAATTCCTCAAAATCTAGAGCAGGTCCAGGTTGAGCTTCTGCTTTCAGGAATATCCTGTCAGCCAGAGCAATGGAATAAGAGGCTGGGACAAAGCAGAGGATGGCCTGCCCAGAGCACTCTATAACACTATAAAACCAGGCCACAGATCAAAATATGGCACAGACTAGCAGATAAATATATCCCACAAGCAAAACACATCCTACAAAGCAATGTTGTTTCAGGAGCAACAGCTTTGCATAACAAAGGCCTCTAAAGTATGTTCCTGCAAGACTCTTCAAAGCAGGAATGCCTGGAAGTGAAAAGCTCAAGGGAATCTGAGAACTGGGAGCTCTCAGACGTGTCAAGGAAATAAGTTATCATGTTTTATTTTTGAGGGCTGTGGGAAAGCCCAGGGGAACACACCATGGAAGCTGCCAGAGAACACTCCCCAGGCAGAGCCAAGGCAGCCACCCATGCCACTGCACTGCACAAAAAGAGCACATGAGGTTTTCAAACAAAAGGAGTCTCTGCAGTGGCCTGGTGGTGCCTCTTCCGTAGCTGGTGCACGTTTCCATATCCACATCCATTCCCATGAGCTCCTTCCAGGGTCTCCAGCACATCAGGCCACGTTAGCAAGACCCAAGTGTCCACTGTGCCCTGCACTCTGCATTTCTGCACCTTTTAATGCAAGCAGCTGTTTCTAAGACGAAAACCAGTAGACCCAGAGGGGGGTTTTGGTTGAAAGTCAGACAGGAGTACGTAGTTTGAAGCTGTTGTTTGAAGACAGAAACTACAAAGACTGAGAACCAGAGTCCTTCAAGGAACAGACTTCACTGGACTTTCTCATTCTGCTTTTAAACAGGGTAAGCATGCCTTTTTCTACAGATGAAAGTAACAACACAGATGTGGAAACTTCTCAGTTTCCACCATCCAAAGAGAGATTAAATGGCTAAAAAAAGGATGTTGGCCTTCACTGAAACAGGAGGGCACATATCTTCATGCCACAGATTTCCACTTGTCATGCTGTGGAAGACAACTCCCTGTGCCTCACACAATCCCTTTTTTCTTCAGTCCCTGGGAGCTGTGGATACAGAGGTTTATTGGTTATGGGGCTGATTGAATTACCATAAAATCAACTCACCTGTTTAATTTAAGGCACCCAAATTTATTTGCCTACCTGAGAGCAGAGATCTAAGATTCCAACAAGGGAGATCTGTGGTACTGCCCCCACACCAGTGACCACAACCACCAGAGTGGCTACCCCAAACGCCCACATGGGACTGGGAGATGTGACACAGAACCTAAAAGAGATCTGTTCCCCTACAGAGAAATAGCTGGAGGCCTGGGAGGCAAACTCAGGGCATCTCCAGCTGCAGCCTGACAGGCTCCAGTGATCCCTTCAGCAGGGAGCCTCTGGATTCTTACTCTGGGAGCTTATCCAACAAAGAAGGCAGAGCAGGGCTCCAAATTGCTCTGAGGTATTCCATTTAATCAGATTTGGAGGACACTGCCATTCACCATCCAGTTGTGAAAAGCAGTAATTGCTGATGGTTCTTAGGTTAGAACAATCCTCAGAGCTTTTCACAGCAAAGCCAGATAATCCCCAACACCAACCTGAGAGGAAAATTCAAGTCGATGCTCAGAGAGATTCTCAGTGTGAGCCTAAAAGAATGGATTTAACTTAAACTGGTATAACATACTCTAAAGCCAAAGGAAGGGCCACCATGAGCAACAGACTGGGAAAAAAGGGAAAGGTGGGAACCTACCTGGTAATGCATTAATTCTTTCTCAGAAGAATAAGAGCATGGGGCATTTCATACCCAGAACATGAAAGCCACAAAAGGCAAAGTGAACATTAAAAGGCTCAAAGTATCAGCTTCATTACTGAATAGGAGGCTCACTACACTCAGTGGAGAAAAGCTGCTTCAGAAGATGTCACAAAGCACTGAGGGAAGTGTGGAAGTTCTGAGCTGCCTTATGGAAGATCCAAGCTTTCCACGGAGACCAGGATCCTGGCAGGACTAGTTTCCTATCTTGGTTAGCTGACCTGTGTGAACCTGCGTGGTGGGAGAGGCTTTCAAAGCTGGGTTGGGTGGTGCTAACTGGACCAGAGGAGTGCAGCTGTGCTCAGAGGTGGCTGTAGGTGCTCACAGGCTGCTGGTCTAATCCCCTCTCACACTCCCCTGGAACAGATCAGCAGAGAAGGGAGGTGCACGGAGAGCTGAGCACACTCCTGTTGTTTCAGCCAGCCTGGCACCTGGCCCAGACCAGCCCTGAGGTGTTGCTCCTTCTGAGAACCTCCAGGGAAAATGGGAGCAAGGGAAACAGGATAAATTCAGCTCCCTCAGCAAGGGAATCCTGCAAGAGCTGTGAAAAAGTTTTCTACCAACAAGGGGGTTGGGGGCAGAAAGTGGAACAGGTCATATTGGGTAATGGGTGCTCCAAGAAGAGGTTTTCCTCTCACAGTTTTGAGCAGCTGCAAGGCCGCTTCTCAGCTGATGCACAAAATGCTCATTGCAGGGCAAGGCCCTGGTAAATCCAGTCTGGAATTCTCCAGGGAGAGATAACCTGGGATTAGCCCAATGGAAGAGCCTGATGGACAGTGACCAGGTGCAGCATCAGCTGGAACAGCAACTGCAGCACAGACCCAGAGCCCAGAGCCAACACATTTCCATCCTGGAGGGGAGGAACATCCAACACACGCAAACAGTAACTGTGAAGAAGCCCAAGAAAGAAGAGGGAGAGCAAACTCCCACATGCCAAACTACAACAGACCCAAAGAGCCAAATTCCCACTGATGAAGTGGATTTTTATTTTTTTTAAATTAGGCCTAAAGCAAGAAAAGCTGCAACAAACAAGGCTGTTTGTACATTCAGCACCACAACAACCTGGCCTGTGAGAGAAAAGCCTCTGCTAAGCCTGTGTAGAGCAGCAGTTCCCTGCTGGTGTCAGGGGAAAGACAGCACATAGGGACTGATGTGACACGGGACATGGGGACACCCAACACCCTGAACATCAACAGCTCAGGAGGCACAGCTGAAACAAGGATGCAGGCTTGGGCACTGAATCAGAGCTTTTGAATCCAGAGGCTCTACCCTACAGCTCCTGCAGAGAGTGGTAAAACCTCTTTTGGCTGTAGTCAGATTCCAGGGCCCTTTCAGGAAAAAGGTTCTTCACCCAGAGGCGCAGGAACAGGCTCCCCAGGGAATGGTCACAGCACCCAGGCTGTCTGAGCTCAAGAAGCATTTGGACAATGCCCTGAGGCAGAAAGGGATTGTTGGAGTGTCCTGTGCAGGGTCAGCAGCTGGACACGATGATCCTGATGGGTTCCTTCCAACTCAGGATATTCTGGGATTCCGTGAGTCTCTGGATCTCCATGTTGTTGGTAGCAAATGGTCAGTAAGGACAGGGGAAAGCTGCACTTGTGAAGGCAAATTTCTCCAGTTAGCTGGAGCCCCGTGGACAAAAGGCAAGGTTGGAAACCCAGTGAGTGCTGAGATTGGCCTAACATCAGCTAGCAGGAAGATAAAAATCATTTAATCACAGGAGTCATCTCTAAAATAACATAAAGCACATCTAATCTTGGAGGATGCTGCTCTTGTAACTGCTTGTAATGCTGTATAAATTCAAACCCCTTATTTCACAACTGCTATTAAGTCCACCACAATTTCTTTCAGTGTTACTACCTAACTCTGCACAGTGTCTCCCATCAGAGGATGTCAAAGACTCTTAGATACAAAAATCCCTTTTCTTGGGAAGGTGTATAACCTCTGGAGAAGCGACTGTGGACAAACTAAAGCCCAGCATCCAAGTGTTATTGTTTTAAGTGATTTCATTTGGATTTTCTCAGTGTAATACACCTAAGATTTGCCTTGGTCCAAGTGCTGCCCTTAGAGTGATGTGTGAACACAGAACATGAAATCTGTGAAGTCCAGGAAGGTTTCAGTGATGCTCCCAGAAAATGGCAACTCTCAAGATCAATGACTTTTTTTGAAATTTAGGCCATTGAGATTTCCATAGAGTTGATACTGAATGGAAGTCAGGGGTGTGATTCAACCACACCTCAGCTGATCTAAACAGGTTCAACTGCTGAAGGGGCTGTGCTGCTCTCCACAGCTGAGATCAGCCCTCAGAGCCCGACAGCTTCAGCTGCCAAAGAGTTATTTGTGATTCAATAAAGCAGAGGATGTGGAATCCTCCAGCACTTCTGCCCACTACTTCCTGAGCTGGTTTATCAGCCCCTCTGTATAAATAGCTCTCAGGCACACCCAAGCAGGAGTTATGCTGGAAGCACACGCACATTCAAAGGGACACAAAATGCCAAAGAACTAAAAATGACTTTAAAGCATTTCCTTCCTCGTGGTTTATCCGATCCCCCAGCCCCACGCTCCCTCTCCCACCAGAGCACAGCTGACCTGTAAATTTACGTAGCATTTCGGTGCAGGTTTCTGCCACAGTTTCATCATCACACTTCTCCATAATCAAAGCCTCTTCTCCACAGATCCAGCCACTGAGGACGTGGCCATACCTCTCGGGTGGGTACAACACATCGAAGCTGCAGATCTTCTTGTACCACAGCTCCTCAGGATAAGTCAAGCTCTCGCTCTCCGCCTCGTCTTCCCACACAAACTGGATGCTGTTGCATTCAGAGCTCCAGAAAGGCTCTTCAAACTCCAGGAAGATCTTGTCAGTGGTATTGATTCCCAGTTTCTCAATGGCCATCACCTTCTCCTCAGGCAGGCGGGGATGGAACAGGCTCTCGTGGCGCTTCTTCAAGACTCCCAGGGACACAGTCACAATGACGTGGTCAGCTGGGATGAACTCACAGTCCTCGCACTCTACGAAGACATTGGAGCCCTTGTTCTCCTCGGGGAGGTCACTGTTGTGGTCAGCCACCCTCTCAATCTCCTTGCTGACCGACTGGTTCCAGTGGATGCACTTGACCGGCTTGCGGAGCTGAATGACAGACTTGGGAATGGAGCGGGCCAGAATCTCCACGATTTTAATGAAACCACAAGGAATGACGTGATGAGCCCCAGGGATTTCGGTCCATTCCCCAAATTCACTCAGCGAGACTTCATCCATGCTGTGGGAGCTGCTCTCACAACTCTCTACCTAAGGAAAAGCAACACAAAAGCAACATTGCCACAGAGCAACTCCTTTAGCCACAGCACAGCTCTGCAAGGGCACAGAGGAGCTGCATGAGATGAGAGTGCTGAGTTCCACTCTGATTAGTTTTGCTAGTAAAGAAGTGCTTGGCCATAGGATCTGACAAAAATCAATCCTCTGTCTTTCCTCCAACCAGAGAAACCATTTTGTTATGGTAAAGAGTTTGAGTTGCATCATCCAGAGTTCAGAGACCAGAGGGTTGGAGCCCCTCTGATCTGGAGACAAATTGAGAGCTGGAGCTCTTCAGCCTGAAGAAGAGAAAGCTCTGGGAAGACCTCCTGACACCTTTCAGTACCAAAAGGTGATACAAAAGATCTGGAGAGGGACTTTGGAGAGGGACCATGGAGTGACAGGAGAAAGAATTATGGCTTTCTGACAGTCGAATTAAATTAGATAGGAGAAATAAATTCTTCCTTGTGAGGGTGGGGAGGCCCTGGCACAGGTTGCCCAGAGAAGCTGTGGCTGCCACAGCCCTGAATTGTTTTCAAAGCCAGGTCGGATGGGGCTTGGAGCAACCTGGGATAGTGGAAGGTGTCCCTGCGCATGGCAGGGGATGGAACTGGATGGCCTTTAAGGTCCCTTCCAACCCAAACTATTGTGTGAATCTGTAATTCTACAATGTCTTTGCTTCTGCACAATTCTGGGTTAAAGTTCTGGGTTTTATCCTTTAAAACCCTCTGCAGTGACCAGGGACCTGCTGCCTGGTGCTCCTACAGCAGAACCTGGAGCTGCGTTCATCAGATGCTCATTCCAGTGCTAATAAATGATCCCACGAGGAGCCACAAAAAACTTCTGGCAGCTATTTCTGCTGTCTGCAGCTTTCAGCATGCTGTCAAACAGTCAGCAATCAGCCAGCTAACAATCTGCCAGAGGTGAGAGGACCCAGCACAGGAGGAACTGAAGGAGACGGGAAAGGGAAATGCCAAGATGTGAGCCACGTGTGTTTGATGTGATTACCAAAGCTTTAGATCCATTAACCTGTTGGTTAATGTCTGTAGGAGTATTAAGCATAGCTGTAGCTCCTAACAATCCCTGGAACAAAGGCAGGATGTTTGGCCTGTCTTGTGATAAGCTTCTAATGATAATCCTGATGCACGGGACACAGTGATCTTAAGATCTTCACATCACCGGAGTCACAATCGCTCACACACTGTAATTCTCTAACCATTTTAAGGAATATTACAATTCCTTGCTTTACCCTTTGACCTGTTTTCCAGGCCTTTCCACACTTTAATGACTGTGCTTGCAAGCCTGACAAGCCTAGACCATCTCCCTGTGGAGCACCCTGCTGCAGGGCAGAATCTCTGTGCTGGGACAAATGGAACAAGTCAGGGTTGTAGCAGCAGTTCCTAGGCTGCTCCTGTGACTGCAGGGACAAACAGGTGCCTTCCCTGTCCTGGTCACTGCCTGATGACTCCAGTGGGGACTGAGTGACCCATCTTTGGACTGTGCTGTGGTTCCACCCCACCCAAGCACTTCCCAGCCTTCCCCCAGGGTCACACAACACAAAACCCGTGGCACACAGCAGGATCCTCATCCTGCCTGGATGCTCCAGCAGGACACTCATCATTATGAAGTTAAACACCGGTAGCTGTTTGATTCTTTCAACCATGAAAGCAAAATGCCAGGGGGAAAAACAAGCAGCTACCAACAATCTAACCCAAGACAGGTTAATCCCCACTGTTGTCATCTGATAGTCTTATGTATGAGAAGCTTTGTTGTTCTCAGGTATTTGCATGAGAAGGGATTTGCAAGACTTGCAGGAACAGCTCTGCCTGTGGCAGCCTGGAGCAAGCCCAGGAAAAATTACCAGGAAATTCAGGGCTGTATCCAATGACTTAACCCTGTCTGCATGGGTGCTTTATATGGGTAACACAATCAATAACTGAGCTTTACGTGGCAGCAGTGGAGACACCCTGTGATAAAAGGTTTTGTGTGAGGATGCTGAGGTATCAGGGTCAGGACACCGAGGTTCAAACCTCAACTTTATCTCAAATCTCCTGAGAGATTCTTTAGGTCTTTATTCCTCTTTGGTTTAGCTTCCCACCTGAAAACAGTCAACTCATGACAAAGTGCTGCTTGCCTCCCCTGCCTCATTTCAGAAGCTTTTAAGTCATTCTAATTGAAATAAAAATGACTGATACACTTAACTCGTGGAGTGCTTGATGCAGCATTAAGTCCTCATCCCACAGAGAATTCATTTAGCCGAGGCAGCAAGGAGATAAAAAGAACTATGGAAGCCACGTGGAAAGCTGATTTTATACAATCTATCTTGAAGTTTATTGCTTTACCTTCAAAGTGCTTTCTGGAGATTTCTTCAGTAAATTACTAGTTTCAAAGTTACATTTCTTCTGGTCTCTGAGAGGTAAAAAACACTCAGGCAGGACCAGGGAGTGCAGGTGTAAGTCACAAGATAAGACACTACTAAAAGAACCTGACAACAGTGTAGCTTCAGGTGGTAAAAAAGCTAAATCACATCAGAAAATTTAACAAGACCTAGGAAAGCCTCTTCTATTAAGAAAACTGGGGTTTTAAGGTAAGAAAAAAAAAAAAGAGTAAAGGTATTATTCTTTGCAGGCCACTGTCTTTGGATCTGCATCAGGAGGGAAAATTGTCAACAGAAATGCAAACTGCAAGAAAGCACAGAAAGCAATTTCCAGAAGGGCTCAGCCAGGTGCCTGAGGTTCAGGATTTGTTTGCTCCTGGTTTAAACAAAAAGAAAACAGCCCAATGACGTGCACAACATACCTTCAGGTACTGCTGGATCATGGCCAGTTTCAACCTCTTGACGGCCTCCGTGTCATCCGGGTCGGCCTTGACGCGTTTGCGCACGACGTCCCGCGTGAAAACGCCCACACTGTTCTGGCTCTCAGCATTGACTGGTTTACCTCGTTGGAAGAACTCCTGAGTCAGGTTATAGACCTGCCAGAGACAGGACATGAGGATGGGCCACGGGATTCCCAGCAGGATGCTCCTCCACCTGTCCCAACCCAGCGCATTCAGAGCGCTTCCTCCTGCCAGCAGCACCCACGTCCTTCCTCGTATCTGATAAAATGCAGCAGCTCTTCTCCCATCTCCGTGTCCCAGGTGCAGTCCCAGGTTGCTCTAATCTGAAACCAGCCCTTCCACCCTCTCCATTATTTAGAAGGAATCCACCAGAGTGGGTGAATTCAGTTTCACAGTTGTTTTTTCTGTTGTAAAATCAGGAAGCAACAAATGGCACAGGAATTCTGTATGCACATACATTTTACTTGAGCACAGGACAGGTAGAAATCCATAGAAAACAGTGACATCTCTAGAGCCCCTCACCAGGAGCCAAAAGAAAAATCCCTTGTAACAAATAATTCTTCCTTGAAGATACTTCTGGTGTTCTTTAACCTCAGTTTTCCATACAAGCTACTTAAAGAAAGGAAACACCATCCACCTTGGTCCTCTGCTTGCAGCTGTCTGCAATAACTTCTATTTCTATCTACAATATTTCCAGAAGAGCCTGCAATTGCATCATGGCTCTTCCTTTCTATGGGAAAAAAAAAAAAAAAAAAACAAAAACCAAAAAAACCAACAAAATTCAAGAGGAATCTTTTAACACAGGAAAGCTTTCAAAAGATGCCTCTCAGAAATGCAGCACATCCCATTAATGACTTGTTTGTCCAGAATGTGTCTGCTTCTCATTCACATCATGCCACAGGGTGCACAATACTCTTACAAGCACAGGGGATATCCCTGCTTGGGGAGTTTTTCCTGTCAGAGATGGTTTGATTACAGCTTATGATCGTTTTTTGGAGACAGATGACTTGGATATGTCAAGAAGTTGAAGTCTGCAGTAAATATCTGGTACAAAGCTGGTAAAACTGCGGCAGCCTTGCCTGCAAAAGCTCCTGGAGCTTCCCATGCCCTGCTGGTAGGGCTAATCTACTATGGTCTGTGTTCTTCCCACTCCAACTTTCCCCAAGAGCTTGATTTTATCTTGGGTTTTAGGAAGAAAGTGAATTTGAGGAGGCAAAATAGAGGGAGGAAGAGGAAAGGGAGAGGGATAAACACATTTCAGTTGTAGGAGTGAGAGAGAGGAGATCTGTGAGCAGATGGAGGAAGGTGAGTTGACAAGTAAGGGATGAGGAGGGAATTGAAGAAAATAAGTGAAAGCATTTAAAAAAAGAAAAAAAGGAGGGGGCAAAATAAACCATAAAAACAGAGAAGAAACAATCACAGGGAAAATGAGTGGGACTGGTGAAGACAGAAGAGAATTGCAGACACTGCCTGGGACACGGCCATTCCAAGGAGATTCCCAGACAAGAAAGGTGGGGCCCAACACCCTGTATGAAACAAAGGCTTCCAGCAAAGGAAACTTTGGCAGTTCCAGCATCCCCTGGTCCTCAGGTCCGTGGATTTCTGAGGCCACAAGCACTTGCAGTAGGTCCGGGCTGCACAGACCTTGCGTCAGCACAACCAGCTCGGCTTTCATAAGCTGATTGAGCTCTGTAAGCAGATAACACACTCACAGGACAAGCAAAGCCCTGCTAAAACCCAGCCACCACTTGGCCCACAGGAGAAATGAGCCTGACTATGTTTTTGTTAACCATTATACTCTTCACTGCCCCACAGGGAGGAGAGACAAGTTCTCTGTGCTGTAGCCATCAAGGAAAGTCTTTCCTGAAGGTGCCATCCCATTGATCAGACAGCAGGTAAGTTTAATCACATCAGGATTTCTTATTTCTCCTGTTATTTCCTTGTTTTTTTCAAGTTCAAGGAACATTTGGACAACAGCCTCAGACACAGGGTGTGATTTTGGGGGGTTTTCTGTGCAGGCCCAGGAGCTGAACTCAATGATCCTCCTAAGTCACTTCCAACTCAGGATATTCTATAATTCTTGGGGGTGCTGAAACATCTGAGGAAGAACAGGAGGCAAGAAACAAAAGGAGAAACAACAGCAGATCCTACATTAAGAGATATATTGTCAGAATAAATGAATTTAAAAAATTAAAACATGTATTTTAATGAACATGAGCAGCTATGGAAAAGCTTCCCTAGGACACCTCATTTAAGGTAGATTTCCAATGAATCTGGAGCAGAATTGTGCTGTCCAGAGTTGGAATTATCCAGGCCTTTCTTCCTCAGATGGGGAAAGCATTGTCATTCCTATTGGACCACCACTGGGGTCACTGGGAACAGGCACTTGTAGCCATGTGAAAACCCATACTCCTACAATCATTTCAGCAGCAGGGTTCCTGAGAGAGTAGAAATTGGATTTCCCTCAAAGATCCTGGGGAAAGGTAACAACAAGAATGACCTGAAAGATTCAGCTGATTTTCTAGTTAACCCTTCAAAATCTCCCTACATCCAAACCAGAGCTCCATGTCCAGCAGCAAGGAGAGCTACACCACAGACAGTCCAGAGAACCTTTGCTTTTCTACTATCACACACCTGATACAAGCAGGGAGCAAAACCAAAGCACAGACTGCATCAACTCCCATCTCTCACCACTGGCAATCTCACATCCCAGCAGGATGACCTAAGCATTTCTCACTCTAAAGCTCCCCTGGTTTGGGACAAAACAAGTGGCCTTGGAAGCTTGTCCGAAAAAACAGAAGTAAAAGAGAGAACATGTCAAGTAGGCATTCACTCTAAGTGGTTTTCCTTCCCTCATTCTGAAGGTTTTACACATTCCTTCAGGGAATTCACAGAATGGTTTGGGGTGGAAAGGACCTTAAAGCCCATCCAGTCAGGAGACCTTCCACTAGCCCAGGTTGCTCCAAGCCACATCCAACCTGGCCTTGGACACTTCCAGGGATCCAGGGGCAGCCAGAGCTTGTCTGGGCAACCTGTGCTAAGGCCTCACCACTCTCACAGGAAAGAATTTCTTACCAATATCCCATCTAACCCTGCCCTCTGTCAGTGGGAAGCCATTCCCCCTTGTCCTGTCACTCCATCCCTTGTCCAAAGTCCCTCTCCAGCTCTCCTGGATCCCCTTCAGGCATTGGAAGGTGCTGGAAGGTCTCCCTGGAGCCTTCTCTTCTCCATCCTGAACAACCCCAACTCCCTGGGTCTGCAAGAAAAAAGGGGTTGAAGGTAAGAAATTAAAATGAGTTCACTGAATATCTAAACTCCTAAAACAGCTTCACTTCAGCTTCCATCTTCTGTCTTCTTTCTGACCAGCTTTGTGGCATCCCACAACCAGGGTCTGTGCAGGGAACGTGGATTCCAGCAGGGATGAACCCTCTGTTACCTACAGCCTTCCTCCTCCACATGTTTATTTACTACCTACGTGCTCCTCCACCACAGGAAAAGGCAATTTCTTAGGAAGAACAAAGCTAAATAAAGAAGTTTCTCCGCACTGAAGGAGGTCAGGAAAGCACATCCCCATCCTCACTCCTTCCTGTCAGCGCCGGTGACGATGCCCAGCATTGTCTTTTTCTCACTTGGCTTAAAAACTGCTGTGACTTAATCCCTGTCCAGTAAAAAGCCCTGATGGAGATAGGGCTGTGCTGTTCCCAGGCCAGACATCTGTCAGTGCAATAGAGGCAGGGAGGGAACGGTGACTCTCTGTGGCCCTTTGGTCCTGCTTTCCATGATAACTGCTAGGCAAGGCACTGGAGCTTAATTGGGGATGGCAGGAAGCCCAGCACGGGGTGCGGGTGAGGAGGATAGAAAACGATAGAAAACGCTGTCATTCTTTGGCTGCATCCCTCCCCCAGAAGCTGTTGCAGCACATAGGAGAAAGCTGACAGATAACAAGGCCATTAATTAGCTGATTGTTAAAGGGAGGGTTCCTGGGAAGCAGCTCTTTAGGGACCGTATCCTTGCTGAAAAGCTGAAATAAAAGCAGGCACTTTCCCTAAATCAGGCTGGTGATGGATTGTGTGATCTTCAGCTGCATTTAACCTGTCCAGCTCGCCACTTCCTTCCCACTTTTCTCTAATACCTGGGAATCAGCTTTTAATACCTCTCTGAAAAGGGAAATAAATGAGAACTTAGCAGGGAAAAACTCTGAGATAAACTATCCCTGTTCACATTTTCTGAGGAGTTATACACACACCGAGATCCTGAAGCTGCAGACATTACCCTCAGAGGTCCCACTCTGGTCATTTTCCTGAGAGTCATGCAGATGTGGTATATACAGAAGAGGCTAAAATCCTCTCCCAGCCCCAGGACTCCCCCAATTATCCTAGAAGAAATGGAGAGGAAGGTGACAAATACATAATGTGGGCATCACACCCTGAGGAACCTCCCCATGCTGGTGCCTCCTTCCTTTGGAAGACTGACCAAATGGAGTGACAATGACCCTGAGCAGTGCCAGCCCCACACAGCTAAGAAGGCCAATCCTAAAAGTCCTGCCCTGTCCCAGGTAGCTTCCCTTGGCAATGAGTGGTTGGGAATCCAGGTGGATACTCTGCAGGACTGGAGGCATTCCTTGAAGGCAGGGCTCTCCTTCCACGAGGAGAATTCAGGTCACCTCGGTCACAGGCTCATGACAGATCCTGACTGACCCCAGTGCAGGGTAACAGCCTCTCCTAAGGAACTTTCTGCTGGAGAAATGAAGAGCTGAGCAATCTTCAAGCAGCCTGACTGCTCTGCTTCCTTGTAACCAAATAAAGGCTGCTGTGAGACATCTCTACAGCTATTAAAAATTCAGGCTACTGCAAACAAAAAAGCAGCAAAACTTAGTATTGAGGTAGAAGAAGCCAGCCAAAAAAAGATTGGATAAGTGCCTGGAAAAAGCCTAAGGAGTTTCCAGATGAATTAGTGAGGCAAAGCTCTGGAGGTACAGGGGAGCTTTGCCTTTCACTCCAGGAAAATTCAGCACAGAGATGCCTCGCCTTGCTAAAATCCAGTTTCAGAGACTCCCCATGCCCCAGTGAAACCCAAGGGAGACCCCCTGCACTTTGAATTCCCTAGAATTTGGTGTCCAGATGCCAAGATAACCGGGGCTAGAGAGACTCAGATGGAGAAGCAGGGCTGAAGGCACAGGCTGGAGCCCCAGCAGCAGCTGCAGGGAAAGCCAGGCAGGGTGTGAGTGCGTGGGGAGCGAGCCGGCTGTGCACGGAGGGCAGGCCTTTGGAATGGTGACAAATTTAGCCCTGCTCATTCAGGAATACATTTTCCACTGTTCATGCCAGTCCTACATCCCTGATTAGGCTTTGGGTTGTTGTCTGTTTTGTGGGGGGGTTCTTTCTTTTCAACTCAGGACAAGGTGTGTCACAGCTTTTGCTATCTCAGCCCCCTCTGAAAGATGAGATTATATGATAGTGGGATTGCTAATAAAAACCTGAGAAAGGCCTGGGAGCTCCTATGAGACAAGGGAAGACCCTGACCTCAAGATTTAGTGATTTGTAAAATGACTTTTTATCCTGGACAACTTCAAAATGCTTCAACAAAACCAATCATAAAACCTTCCTCCCAAAGAAAACCCCAAAAAACACAAACAGAAAATTCCTGCTCTTCCTCCCCAGCATTCATTTCACCACCAGTTAAAGCAACAAAACTTTGGCCAAAAGAAAAGAGATGAAATAAACTCTAATGAACATGCAACACCCCCCACAGAATCACAGAATGGCTTGGATTGGAGGGGACACTGAGGATTGTATTGTTCCAATCCCCCTGCCATGAGCAGGGACATCTTCCATTAGACCAAACTGATCCAAGCCACATCCAGCCTGCCCTTGGACACTTCCAGGGATCCAGGGCAGCCACAGCTTTCTCTGGGCAGCCTGTGCCAGGGTCCCACCACTCTCACAGTAATGCTGGGGAAGCGGGGGACACCATAAACCACAAATCAGGAACGCCCCTGCCAGACTCAGCATGTGTGGAACCCCCTCTGCACTTTATGCCAGAGGAAAATGTCCCCAAAGCCACAGGCCTGCTGCACATGCTCCTGGCTGCCCTCCCTCCAGGGCACTTGTATTTCCTACAGCCATTTTAACCGAGTATTTTTATGAGATCACACAGCTCGCCTGAATTCCTACTTTTCCTAGGCAGAGCAGGGAATAAACCACAGCCAAATGTCTTAAATCAGTACAGATCCTCCAGCCTTGCACCCCAAAGAGGCTGGGACAAGCAGCTCAACAAAACCAGGAGCTGCTCCCGCAAGAAATTCCAGCAGGCTTTGGAGGAAGGCAGAGCAAGCCCCTCCCAGCAAGGGCAATTAAGGGGCTGGCTGATGTCCCCTGCTTGGCCCCAGCTGTCCCTTACATATTTTTTATCACTACTAGTGGCTGCAGACATTTTTACAGGCCGTAAATGTGAAAGCCTTTTCTGTCTCCTAATGATAAAGATATCCTGTGGCAATGATAAGCTAATTAGGTGTTGTGTAAAGAAGATTAACTTTTAATGTGCTGTTCTCTCATGTCACTGGCTGCCCCTTTCCCTCCCCTTTAAAAGAAAGAGTAGATTTACCAAATTAATCATTTCTAAAACACTGGTACCTTGTTATGGCCTTTATCTTACCGGGTTTATCTCAAAGCTAAGTGGCTCTCATCTTTGTAACTCTCTTCTCATTTTGGAGTCTGCCCTCCCTTTGCTGGAGATGTTCCTATCATCTTCCAGACAGGATGATCACCAAGCCCTGCATGCAGTTTGGCAGCGTTCCATTTACATAAATAATGCTGCTCACTGCAGTATTTTAATTTACTCTTTCTAGCCTCAGTTGCTGTTAATCTTCCTCCACACACATCTCATCTGTCTTTTTTTCCTGCCTGGAATTTTTTTTTTTTTTTACCAGTAGTAGGAAAAATTGCTCAGATGAATTATATCCACCTGCTTTTGTCCAAGATGTTGTCCACAGGTTGACAAATCCTTCCCACAACGAGATTTCTTTGAAATTCCTACTACTCCTCTCTAAAACTGAAATGATTTTGTGCCATCAGTTTCTGAACCGATTCCAGTTCAGAAACACAGGACAGTGCCAAAAATCTTTTCAAATGAAAAAAAAAAAATCCCCTCTTCTGCTCCCCACCCAATTCTTCATAATTCTTTACAAGCTACAGTGACTTTTCTAATGCTCCCAGACATATTTTTAAACAAAGTATGCAAGAGTAACCTGAATCTAGTCAGTGTTCAGCCAAGAGTGAAATACTGAAGTTCGCTGTCAGATGAAAATCTGAAGGTTTCAGGCACAGCTACAGCCTGATGAAAATACTCATGTTTTGTTCCATTTCCTACAACCCACTGAGAGATCACATTACCTGGAGGGCCAGACAGTCTGCACTGATCTCTCTAGATGTACTTCACAAGCAACATTAAAAAATGTGGGGAATAATTATAATTAACTTCGGCAAGCAAAAAATTTAAAATAACCTTCAACTGAAGTCCATGCTGGTCTGAATCTCCCAGAAAAGATGTTACTTTCCTTCTGATGCAAAAAAACCTTAAAATTCCTAAGACCCTCCACTGACTTTGGCACACCATATGGCATTTCGTAGTATTTATAACCAATAAAAAGTCACAGGGATACAGTATTTAGCTGGTTGTTGCTAAGGTTTTGCATTCTACATTGTTTAGCAATTTGATCCCTCCATTACTCTTTTAATTAAGTAGCAACTTTCTCCAGCAAATTACTGGATCTGTCCAGATTTAGTTGCTGGAAGTGATTAAATGGATGACAAACATGGAAAAGATTGTTCTTCCTCACCACAGAGAGTTAATCCCACATCAGGGACAAATGGGATGCAGTGAAGCAGATGAGAGAAAATTTAGCGTTGATTTTCTTCCCAAGGAAATTAAAGACAAAACAAAGGCTTTTCTACCTTTGTCCTGGAATGCTCTAACTGCCAAGGGGTCTCAGCATTCCAGGCCAATCTACCACTTGCCAAAGCAGCTGCACACCAACCTCGTTGTATAAATCACTGAATTCTTCAACCACATCTTTCGGGATCCTCTGCCCGCTGTTGGTGAGGTGATAAGCCACCCCATTCTTGGAGTAAAGACTGATCCGCCCAACGCTCCTCTCGCTGTCAGTGGTCTCCTCAAGCAAACCATTGTCTTCTGCTAGATGATAGACTGGGTTTCCATGTGAACCATGAATCCACGTAGCTCCCAGTTCAAAAGTGGCATGCCCTGCAGGAGAGGAAGCCAAGCAAACTGGTTAGGGAAGCTTGTTTTCCTGAAAGCTTCTCACGCTCAACCCTGAATAAAATGTGCAAAAGCAGAATTGCCCAAGGACAACACATGTCTGAACATCCCTTTAGAGAGTTTTCTCTGATAGACACAATGCCAGCCTTCTTCAAACTGATCCTTTGGGACACTGGTTTGAGTTTTGCCAGAAGGATGGGATGTTGCAACAAAGATCCATCACAGTGACACACCTCTGATACTGAAGGAAAAATTCAGCCCTTCTCCCTTCCCAGTTCTCACCACGGTTGTTGCCAGCAGGGAGATGCAGGAAAATGTGGATAGCAGCATTGGCCTGAATACTGAACCTTGTCCTGTGACTAAAAATGTTACTTACAAATACACCTCAGATTAACTGCAGCAAAATATGCATTTCCATTCCCCAAATGAGTAAATAAGGCTGTATTTTATTATATATGCCTGTGAAGATTGATAAATCAGGTTCTTTAAAGGAGGCACTGTCAAGGTAAAGCACTGAAAGCCTTTTGTTTTCATCACCTGTACTCTCTGCTTGAAAATCACGGAGAGTTTGGCCAGCCCCACTCTCCCCATCCCTTACAACCATCAGGATTTGCACCAGAGCTTTGTCCCTCCCAAATCCAGCACTGCCAGACCAGGCTGAGAGCACAGGGGGATGCTCAGCAGCTGAATGGAAGTGCTAAAAATAAGCTTGGGTCATGTCTTCCCCCCATATTTTGACAGATTCTCAGAAGTCCAAAGCTGGTTTAAAGTCTGACAGAGCTGGGCATCTCCCAGCATCCCCACAGCAGTGTGGGAATGCCTGATTAAGCAGGGTAGTTAATAGGATCCTGCTTGATGAAGAAAGGATGGTGCAGTTCCCAGCTATCATTTGCTGTTTAACATGTAAATGTATGCTCAGACAGAGGCACTGCAGCACTGAGCTGTGCTGCAGTCAGGTTTAAAGGGTGAAAGCTCCAAGGAATGCTGTTCCCTGGCTGATCCCCTGCCTCTGAGGGAAGCTCCATGGATCTCATTTTCCAAGCAGCCCCTTTGTCAGTGAGAACCGTGCTGACTGCCCTTCAACACCTGCAACAGAGCACCAGGTTTCTACACCACAGCACCAACACACAAATGTCAATATTTCAGGTGCCACCGACACCCCAGGCCCCCAGGCAGGTGGAAATGACTGAACCCTGGCAGCCAAAGGTGGAGAGCTCATCAATATTACAAGTGGCAGTCCCCTGGTTAATGCAATCCTCCTGCAAACTCAGCCCATGCCAGGCAGCAGCAGGAATGCTGCCTCCTGCTCTAGGCAGGAGCTTGTTCTCTGCTGCACAGCAATCCTGCTGAGACACCTGATCTTTGAAAGAGAACGATTTCCCAGCAGGTCCTGCTGCTGCCTTAGTGCTTGGTGATAGTGATAATGTGTTCCAAGTTCTCCTGTTTAGCTGTGTGGAACATAATCAGATACCAACAAATTAAAAACTAATTCTTGCCTGTAATACTCATGCTCACTATCATCACTACCAAACAGACAAGTCAGATCTTACCAGGTGTAAGTTAAATGATTAATTATTTAAAAGTGTAAAATTAAATAGAATTATTTTAAACAGAGACAGCCAGTTTACTTTCAGGGCCTTAAAGGATTTAAGATTCAATATTAATCTACTTGGAATGAATCACCCCATACAACAAAAAAAACCACACAGACTGTGCATCAAGCCTCCTGGATAGGGATGGCAACTTTCACATTTTCCTTTGCAACCCTGGCCATTTCTTGTGTGTCCTGTTGTGAAATAGCTGCAGTGGATACAGACGTTACAGGCCATGTGCAGGAAACACACAATGCACAAACACACAAACCCTCTGCCTCATCTGTGCTAGAATCAAACCTCTGAATATCCAAATTACTTCCCTGGGCTGAGAACCAAGAGTCTGTGCACTTGGGGGAAAATACTGTCCCTTACAAGACATGGCTCAGCGAGGGGGAAGGATTCAGACATAACCCTGAAGGTGCCACGATGCACAGAATGGTTTGGGGTTTGGAAGAGACCTTAAAGATCATCTCATTCCTACCCCCAGCCATGGGCAGGGAACACCTTCCACTATCCCAGGGTGCTCCAAGCCCTGTCCAGCCTGGCCTTGGACACTTCCAGGGATCCAGGGGCAGCCACAGCTTCTCTGGGCACCCTGTGCCAGGGCCTCACCACCCTCACAGGGAAGAATTTCTTCCTAATTAGTACCTCTGCTGAAATTAAAATCAGATCTTTAGTCAAGTGTGCAGACAGGGGAGAGGCCAGAGCCACACAGATCCACCTTGGCAAAGAACTGCAGCCCACACCCACACAGGACAACCTTGAGAGCTTGCAGAAGATAAGAAAGTTTGTAGCTTTAAAAAATTATTAAAAGACTAAGACTTTGGATGCCAGCCTCTGCTCTGCAACTAATAGCTGCATCTACAAACTCTGAGATTTCCTCCAGACTGAAACACCTGCTCTCCTCTCCTGTTAATTAAGAGGTGTTAATGAGGAGGAGGTGGATTCCCAGCAAAGATGTGTTACTGGTGAAGGTGGGCAAAGATAAGAGAATCAGTCTCCGTGCTAAAACACCAAAACTATTTCACAAGTGCACTGGGAGAATGAGCTGTTGCTCCCCAAAGATTTCAGCTCTTTCACACTTCCCTCCTCTCACAGGCACGATCCAGGATATTTTTAATACAGCGGATTGTGAGTAAAGGACACACTTCCCATCCTAACCTCTATGCCAAGTCTCAGCAGAATGTAAAGTGCCCCACTCAAACCCCTTGAGATTAGATTTTTTCAGACTGCCTTTCTGTCAGTTTCCCTTCTGCAAGCTCACAGGAGGCTGCTGTTTATTTACTGTCCTGAGTTTATCCAGTAAAACACAGTAAGTGATGTAAGCACCTAAGAAATAAAAAGAAAGCAGGGCAGCAAGAGTGCAAAGGTAATATCCAGAGTGGGATCAGAAACAGAATTAGTCAACAGAAATCAGGAAAGCAATTCAGGAAAAGCTGAGAGCTTTATGCTCCTGCAGAGAAGAAACAGACAATGTCCTTCTGGACAGCAGGAAAAGCTTCACTGACTCCTGTACTGCCAAGGGCAACGTTCGTTCCAGGAGTTTTGCCTGTTGAGATTTTTAAATTGACCTGGCATTCAAATATCCAGAGCCTGCATCTTTATTACACACTAAGAAAAGAGGCTGCAGAGGTAGGAAACCTGAAAATCAGGATAAAGGGATACACTGAAGATGTTTTTCCAGCAGCTTGATTCCCAGTGGGTAGCGCCCTACACAGCAAATTAGTTCTAGGGAAATGAATGGGGTTGTTTGTGAAGCAGAACAGCTCGGGGTTTTCCCTTTCCAAGGGCTCTAAGCCCTGAGAAAGAGCCCTTCAACAGCCTGGAGATTTACTGGCTGCTCCTGGGAAAGAGTCAAGCTGGAAAACCTGGGTGGAAACCGCCTGCATACAGTTACTCAATCACAGACCTGTTACACAGAGCTCTTCCTGAGCAAGAGAAAACAATCACCCAAATCTTTTATTTCATGGAGCAGCCCCAGGCCAGAACTGAAGCATGAAACAGCACAGAACCACCCACCCTAGCTTGCAATAGTAGTGTGCAAAAAGCATATGCTAGGGTCTAGATTATTGTAATGAGTTGTTTTTCTTTAGAGTTATTATGGTAGTTTTCTTTTAAATATCCTTTTACTTTAGCTGGATTTTGAATTTGTTATGTAAGTAATAATTTGTGTATAGTTTTAATGTCTTTTTTGCATAAATTATTTTTTAACTTTTAAATTTTAAGTTATTTATAACAAAATATACAAAGCAACATTAAAATGCCACATTTCTATTACAACAGCGCACAGCAGATCCTACTGGGTGTCTACTTACATCCAACTTGATAAAGAGCTTGCTTTTTTTTGGACCCTTACTCAGCTCTGGAAAGAGCTCTGGAAAGAGCTCTTGAATCTTAATGTCTAGAACACAAGTTCTACAAGTCATTAAGATTCAAGTTCTACATCCCAAGAGGTGCCTAAAGATTTAAACATTTACACTCCCGACAGCGACACACCCCAAACCATTTTGCACATGCACACAAACCCCGCTCCCAAGGTTAATCTTGCTTTTTTTGGACCCTTACTCAGCTCTGGAAAGAGCTCTGGAAAGAGCTCTTGAATCTTAATGTCTAGAACACAAGTTCTACAAGTCATTAAGATTCAAGTTCTACATCCCAAGAGGTGCCTAAAGATTTAAACATTTACACTCCCGACAGCGACACACCCCAAACCATTTTGCACATGCACACAAACCCCGCTCCCAAGGTTAATCTTGCTTTTTTTGGACCCTTACTCAGCTCTGGAAAGAGCTCTGGAAAGAGCTCTTGAATCTTAATGTCTAGAACACAAGTTCTACAAGTCATTAAGATTCAAGTTCTACATCCCAAGAGGTGCCTAAAGATTTAAACATTTACACTCCCGACAGCGCCACACCCCAAACCATTTTGCACATGCACACAAACCCCGCTCCCAAGGTTAATCCCACCTCGTGGCCACACAATTCCCAGCCCCAGCAGCCCTGCGAGGCGCTGCCCTCACCCAGCTGGACGCTCTGCACGCGGCCCCCGATGCGGTCGGTCGCCTCGAGGACTGTTACATCCGTGAATCCGCTTTCCAGGAGCGCCTTGGCTGCCGACAGGCCCGCGAGCCCAGCACCGATCACGACTATTCGAGGCTGTCGCTTTCTCCGTAGGCCACTACTAAGAGGATCATCCGTGCTGTCTGCAGATATTTCACAACTTTGCATGCCGTCCAAGCTCTCTTTCTAAGGAACCTGTGGGAGGAAGCAGACAGGTGTGTTCAGGGAGCTCAGATCCTGCTTATCTTCTGTGGTTGAAAGGACTAAAAATGAAGAAGTCCTGTGGAAAAGAAAAACCTGGTGAATTCGACCCAGCCTTCAACACGGGATGCACGGAAAGGATAACTGAGGTCAAGCTGGGATGCAAACCAACTTTTTAGCCCTGAGCACCAAGGACTCCAGAAATCTCCACCCTTTCATGCCATCTAGACTATTTCCAAACAAGTCAAAAGACTTTCAACCTCCCATCTTTTTATATAACCTCTGAAAGTGGTAATTTTGTGGTGAAGACTTTTAAAAGAAAGAGAACCACGTCCCCAGGGCTGACAAGCTCCACAACCCAGCACTGAAACTCCACTTTGCCACTGTGGCAACCACAAAGCCTGAATTTCAGATCCTCTAAGTGGGGGAGGAGGTAAGGAGGATTTAGCTCAAAGCAAGGAGATCAGATCTCAAACCAGCCATTACAGAAATGGGACAGACAGAAAAATGTTTCAAGTGATGAAAGTCAACAAAGGCCAGTCCAAAATTTCACAAAATGCTGCAAAAACTGGAGCCAACACTGTCCTGCCACATCAGGGCCAGCCTCAGGCTTAGATGAGGAGAGGTTCAAACCCACACCAGTCCTGACTAGTCCAAATCTACCCAAATCTCCACCTACCAATGTATTCCTCCAAGCAGGACCCTGTTTTCCTTTGCAGACTCCTAGAAGACACTTTTTTACTGCTATCTACCCTTTTTTCTCAGGTCCCATCACATCATTTTAGTAGGTGGGACCACGGCCTGAGCCCACGGTTAAGGTTCAATCCTGACCAGGGATGACCAGTGCAGGATGTCTTTATTCACAAAACCCAGCGTGTCCTTACCTGGTTCTGGGTGGTTCACACCTGCCCTCAGGAGCACAAAGAACAGGGTGCAGAGATTCCTACCCCTCCAGACCTGAGCTGACATGAGTCCCAACTTGCAAAGGATAAACACAGAGCCCAGGATTTATCAGCTCTGGAATCAGCTGATGCCCAGTGATTTGGATAAAGCACACATACAATTCCTTGCCTCCCCCTCCTCCCTTCCCAAGATATCCAAGGAGCTCGTAGTGTGCTGCCTCTACTTGTTGCCAAGCTGCTGGATATCCATTCTGAGTTCTTCCTCAATTCTCCCAACATTTGGCCACTGACAAAGATTCCTACTCCTCTTTTCCATCACCAGAAGGGTCAGCTTAAAACACTGCTGGCCTACTGCAGTATCATAGGAACTAGTGAAGCACAAAGCAAACAGCAGTTTCATTTGCAGAGTCCCTTTTTCTCCAGGATTTTATAGAATTTATGGATGTTGACCAAGCAATATCCACTCTCTGTAAGGGAGCTGACACCACACTGCAGTCAGCAGGGATTTAGGCAGTGGTATGAAGAGGAGGGTGGTTCCACTGGAGCTCTGACAACTCTTTTGAAAATGTTTGGTTTCAAAGAAAACAGCTTAAGCTCAATCCACCCTTCTGTGGACTCACCTGCAAGAGGGATTTGCACTGTGTGTGCAAACTCTGATTCTGCCACTGCAGCTTGTCCCTACGGGCCCTGCATCAGCTCCAACTGCCACTGCAGCAGCTTCCAACGGCTACAGCCCAACAGAAGGTAGATCAGAGAATTCTGATGGATGGGAGCTCATCCCATTCCCATCCCCTGCCCTGGGCAGGGACACCTCCCACTGTCCCAGGCTGCTCCAAGCCCCAGTGTCCAACCTGGCCTTGGACACTTCCAGGGATTCAGGGGCAGCCACAGCTGCTCTGGGCACCTTCTCTGGGCCTCGACACCCTCACAGGTAAGACCTTCATCCTAATGTCCAATCTAAAGCTTCTCTAGTTTAAAACTGTTCCCTCCTTGTCCTATCACTGTCTGCCTCTGTAAAAAGTCACTCTCCACCTTTTTTGGAAGCCCCCTTTAGGCACTGGAAGGGGCTCTGAGCTCTCCCTGGAACCTTCCCTTCTCCAGTTGAGCATCCCCAGCTCTCCCAGCCTGGAGGAGAGGGGCTCCAGCCCTTGGAGCATCTCCTGGACTCCTCTGGACTGGCTCCAGCAGCTCCACGTCCTTCTGATGTTGGGCATCCCAGCACTGCAGGTGGAGTCTCTTTAGGGCAGCACAGAAGGGGAGAATCCCCTCCCACAGACATTCTACAATCCTCTCCCATTCTCATTCTCCTGGTAACACTTTGACCCACGAATTTTCATTGCTACAGTAAAGGAACATCTTTTCTGCCATTTATATCCAGTAGAAATTAAAGGAGTTTAGCTCAGTTCTTTAAGCACAGCTTTCCAAATCCTGGCTTTGGTGAGCTCCTGTGAATTCTTCACATGAAAGCTGCAACAAAATGCTCTCCCTCCTGTTTCAGCATTTTAATACTGGATAAGGTGACCTGTCTAGACAGATGAGAAAATAACAGGGTATTTTGTGTGTACAGAACCTTGATTTGGAAACCACCTTTAATTAGCCAATAACCTGTACCATACGATCAGCAGGGAAGGGCAATTAAAATTTAGCAAATTGAGCTTTCCAACCAGGATCCATATTCCACAGTGGAATGAACAGGTGATATAAATAGAGGATACCCCCACTACATTTTATTTCAGTATCAATTAGTCCCTGTAATTGATAGGTAGGTGGACTAATTAGGTAGGCTCATGAGTGAGATAAGCACATAGAACACAGCCCAGTGTGTGCAGTGCTCTCCCTTCAGCACTCCACCAGTCAGGGCTCTCCAGCCAGTGGGTATTACCAGGTTCTCTGACACAAAGACAGTTTGGCTTTTTTCTTCTAGACTGCCAAACAAGTTGTTACTTTTTTTTTTTTTTCCTCTCTTTTAATCACAAGCTAAGAACTGTGTTGGCTGTTGCACTGTGAATCTCTCAGACTGTAATTTTACTTTGTGTCCACCTAAGAGCAAGCATAGCACTAAATCATAGCTTCACTGAAAGTAAAATTCCCCTGCTTCGTTTTGCTTACAGCATTCCTGTGACACAGCCAACAGGCACTGGTTACCCACAATAAGAAAATATCCAAATACACATCTTCCTTTTGTCTAAAACATACAGCTTTGATCCTCTTAGCTCCTGTACTTGTGTCTCACTCAGGATTATTTTAATCACTTCTACTTTCAGACGTGCCCCCTTTTTCTCAGTCTCTATCACCATTCTGTCCCTGAATCCTTAGGAGAAATTACCCTCCGTTCATCCCCTCTCACTCCTGTCCATGTCCTTCATTTAAAAAAAAAAAAAAAAAACAAAAAAACAAAACCAAACACCTTGAAAAAAAAATCCCTGAAACCAACTCTCCCAAAAACCTGAACATAACTGCTGTTTTCCAGAAGACAAATCTTTGCAAAAATATATCTTCTAAGATGGGCATCATTCTACCAACCCAGAATCATGGGTTTCCATTCCTGGCATTTGTACCCAATACAAGTTCAGTGGGGTGACAACTTCATGTCTTTTTTTTCTTTTTCCCATTATTTTGCCAGTAAAACCTTGCAGGTCACAAGGAAGAAGGCAGAGAATTAAGGCAGTTCACAACTGCCCTCCTTACTACAATACTCTCTGACCAGGCAATTCTTCCAGGACCCTGCAGAAAAAGGTCACTAAGGCTCCAACTATTTAAAAATAGAAAATCAAAATAAACAAAAGCATTTCTCAAGGAAATCTGCTATTCTTAGCTCACCCAACTACTCCTGTGGTAGTATTGTTGTAGTCCTGGTGACACAAAAGACTTGGGCAAGACAATGCTCTGGAATCAAGGCTTGTGTGCTTGAAGGCTTGGCCGAAGGTTGGTTGGGATTTGGGGGATTGTTTGGGGTTTTCCACCAGGATTGGTTATTCTTTAAAAAGGGACCTTCCTTCAGGCTCTGTATCACACAGCAGGTTGTCATTTACCCATGAGCTGGGACTGCTGGCATTCCCAGACCAAACCCATGGTCATCCCAGGGCGACCCATCTCACCCCTGTCATCATTTCAGGTGTTCAGCTTGCATTTGCTGCCCCACAGCTTTTCAGGGCACGGAGAGGAGGAGGGATCCCTCCTGCTGACCTCTGGCACTCCTGTCTCAGGATGGCCAAGCTGAAAGGGAGCTTAATAAACAGTTTAAAACAGTCACCTGAACCATTCTGAGTGCTCTTAAATTGTGTTGAATCGACAACCTTCACATTAACAAGTGTAACAGCCACTCTGAAGGGTGAGAAATGCATCATCAACACAAATAAATTCCCTGCTGACCGCACAGAACAGCAGAAAAATTTACCAGAATCACTTTATTCCCTGTAGGTTTTTATTTGATGAGAACTGAACATCATCTCTAATCAGAAAGCTAAGCAAAGATATTGCCTGTGTTTGAAAGGAACTTGGATAAAAGCAACAAGAGTCAGCTGAAAGACTAAATGGAAGCACAAGAAATAAACACACTACTATTTCCTCATTATTTTAAGAGCAGCTATTCAAAATACTATCAACACATGAAGGGGCACTGAACACACATGTGTTTATAATGCAGGTTTGTCATCACAGCCTGAAAATGCTCACAGAGAAAATTTGACACCAAATTAATTCAATCTAAGCAGAAACAAAGCAAGATTGAGAAACCAAGAGCAGAAGCTAGAAAAAAAATCGCAACAAAAAAAAAATCTAATTTTAACAATTACTCTAATCAACTGTTGAAATACATTTCTCTTAAGACAGAGAGAATATTTGTTGAAGCTTTCAACTCAGGATCCAAGCTGTCATAAACATTTAGACTCCAGTCCCAGCAGAAGACAGGGCTGTGGTGCTGGGAATCGTCCTGCCAGGAGATGGCCAGGTTTGAACTGCAAAACAAAATTTTGTGGCCTTTGCACCTCAGGAATCTACCCTGATGAAAACAGTAAAAGAAAAAAAAAATTATAATAATAATAGCAGCAAACTTTTTGATCCAGAGTTTCAAAAGCCTTTTTTAAATAGATGTAATAACCTCTATTATTTCATCAGCTACATAAGGAAAAGTGTCTCGCTGAAAGCACTGTTAGCTGAGCTCAAAAGCAAAAGCTCCATGACAGAAACAGAAAGGTGATTTATTCAACAGATGTAAAGACACTGCAGTTGTTAGGCCATTAACTCATTACACAGCTCAGCACTACCTGAACTGAGCATGGTTGTAGTGAGTAACCCTCACCTAAGTAACTGCAATAACAAAATTTCCAACCATCATCTCTAATGCACCTTTTCCCCTAAGCCGAGCAAGAAGTGCTTGGATGGATTATTCTGGCTGGAGAAATTTTATCTCCACTAACACCTTTGCAGGTTTCAGACTCAGGCTGTTCCCTGAGCACAGGTCAGGACAGATTGTATCTCTGAGCAGACACAGAACTGAAGTGGAAGGGATTTCTGGGCTGGCTCCAGCCCTGCCTGTCAGTGCCTCCCCACGCTGTGAGCTGTGGTTCTCCACAGCTCCTGGCACAACAAACAAGCATTTTGTAACCTCTCCCTCCTTCCCCCTTTCATCAGCCTTCTCAGATACAAAAACATTAATCCTTACTGCCTGTTATTTCAAGATGCTCTTTCCATGCTGCATACATTTCAAACTGGGAGATGTGTCTCTTTTTCCCTTCTCCCTCCTTTTTAAGCCAGCAGGTGTACCCCAAACTCACAACCCTTCTCAAAATTACCATTTACACCCTTTCAGGAGGGCTACTAATTGATCCCAAGTCCTCTATGTCAGTCAGACACAGGGGATGACAAAATCCCTGCTTTTTCCTATCAGTAAGATTCATTCCCCCCATCACCTCTTCCTGCCTGACCAGAGCAAAAAGCCTTGCAGATGCAGCATAGGGACATGTGAGCCTGAGTGAGCAATCCTGCCTGGTTTCAAGGAGGTTTTGAGTGGAACACCTCCATCATCTCTGCAGCACCCTCTCTACTGCATCCCACACCATTTATCCTGTGTGCCTCATCTCTGCCCACCAGCCCTCATGATGGAAGGATGACCATGCTCATCTTTCTCACCATGGTGGTACAAGGAACCCAGACTCACAAAAACAAGCCAGCACTTCTGTGCCAACAAGCAACTTGTGTCCTGCCTTGTATTTCCACAGGCAGAACCTGAAATGAAGTGGTTTAATTTCCAGAGAGCTGCTGGAATTTATAGGGGTGGCTGTGAGAGGAAAAACGAGCTGGGACTGAAGATAAATGCTACCATCCACTACAATTTATCCCTGTAAAAGCCCAAGCCATCAAGCATGGCTTGAGGCACTGAAAATGCTGATCTTACATCAACATCTACCAGCTCCATTTACAAATTACTGACCCACCCCTGTGACTGACACACAGGGAGTGCAGGCTGGATCAGACATCAAGGAAGGAAAGGCATTAATGACACCCCACGTGTACTCTTGGACAGCAGCATGCCAAAATGCTTCCCATTTTTCCCACACACCAAACCCGCAGCCTGCTCCCAAACCTCCTCAGCACTGTTTTTTCAAAGGCAACAGGGACTTTCAGGCTGGTTCTGTGCTCTTCTTCTTCTGGACACATCCCAAAAGAGATAGGGAAGTACAGCATTAACTTTTGCCTGTCCAAACTCAGGTGTTCTTTACCCTGAGAAGTTGACCTTACCAAGCCTTAACTTCATTTTCCCCCTCACTTCCAGGAATATCCCCTTCCCTCATCTCAGGAGAGACAGGGAAGGGGCCATAATAAATTGTCTCCTTGCCAAGCAGGGAAGAAGCTGTGCTTCTTCAGTGCACACAAAACAAATAACAAACTCTGTAAACTACTCCAGAAGTTATGAAAGAGAAGAAACCCAAAGCTGGTGGATATTAAAGCTGAGGCCATCAGACCTTATTCAGAATACAGGCTCCCACCACAGTACCACTCTGTGGTCCTGCACTGCTGGCCCAGAAAACAAAGCAGAAATATTTGAGTTCCTCAATAACAACCAAAAAAGTTGTTCTGAGAAACAGTTTTTTTGCAAGTACGATCCAGGACAGCCATCTCCTTTGCCTCCTTCCACAACACCATTGTCCAGGAAAAATGCAGGGGGGAGGCAGAGAATAAACCACAGCACTCAGAGAACCACTTAGGTTGGAAAAGACCCTTAACCATGACATTTGACAATTTATAATTAACACTCAATCAACCAAGATGATGGAACAAGTTCCAGAATGAGATTTCCTGCTGCTATGGAGGCACAATACACCTCCTTTGCAATCTTGATTTTCCAGTAACACACTGAGTGGTCCCCAGAAACACTCACCCCAATAAACCTCCTCCACCCTCAAAAATCACCAACCAGGAAGATCTCTGCACTTTTAGAGATTTGAAGGAGATTAAAATAAAACAAAACAAAAGAAAACCGGGTTACTGGATGGTGCTTTTGATCAGGAAACCACTGCACATTTTTACCAATGTGATCCAACTTGTTTTAATGCCTGCAAATATCCCTTGAGTCAAATGAACTTGTTCAAAGCTGATTCACACCAAGGCTACTTTTTAAATTGGGTAGTTGTTGACAAGCAGAATATATTTAACAAGCCCCAAGCGTCTTGGCATGCAGTATAAAGACTTCCTATTATGTGCTGGGTTTTTTGGTTGGTTTTTTTTTTTTAAGGGAACATATGGGCAGAGCAGGTTGTCTGCCACGGGGCACTTCCATACAGTGCTTGGCACTGACAGAACTGCAGATACCCAAAAAAATAAACCAAGGCACGTCACACCAAGAACACAGGGGATGAATCACACCATTTAAAACTCGCTGATAAAATGCACCATTATGTGTTTTTCAAATCCTCCCCATCTGAGGGAAAAGAAATGAAAATAATTGTGTTCTTCTGGCAGAAGGGTACAGCGAGAATGGGCCAGGCTCTGCCAGCTCCAAGGCACTGGGATGGGAGCTGCCACCAGGAACACACCTTGGTGAGTGGGGCAGCAGCTTGATTTCAAGTGTGGGGATAAAATGAAGGGCTAGAGGATTCTCTCCACCATCACAAACTCCTGCTGGAGACAGTCATCATCCACAAGTGATTTCCAGAGAAATGGCCTGAGAATGTAGTCTGGGCTACGGAGCTTCTCCTGCCTCTGCATCCAGCAAGATCAGAACTCCAAGGCTGTGGTTCATGTGCCTGAGGCTACAGTATTTCACAGCTAAAAGGAGTTCCACAGCAGTGACAAGAACAGCTTTGGCACGTTCCTTGGGCAACAAAGGGGCAAATCCAGTAAATCCACTGCTCTGCAAATCCCCTGCAGCCAGAACAAGCACGTGCTGTAGCTGGCACATCAGAATCCCCTTGTTTTGGAAGGTTGCAGATAGGTAGAAGGTCCCAGCTACCCAGAAGGCATCCCACAACACCTGCCCATCACAGAGACAGCTGTTACTGCCACAACACTCCCCTGCTGTGGCAGGAGAAGCTGCAGAGCACAGGGACAGCAGTTGTATTCAGCCTGCCACAGTGAACAGGATATTCCCACCTCAACCCTGGTGACAGAAATTGTGATCTAGCCAAGAATTCCAGTGCCTTTGGTTTCCAAATCCTGCTGACCACCAGGGATCTATCAACAGCTGGTCAGAACCTAAACCAATGCATCAAGTGCAGCTTGGCTCTGTCAGCCTCTGACAGGACAAAGGGTTGACAGCTCAGGAATAACTCGGGGTTGTTAAACTGAACAGGGCAAGCAGCAACCAGTCCCAAACTGTCTTGTCTTTTCCTGTGCCTTTGAGAGCTTGCCAGGCTCTGGTGGATCCTTGGTGGGAATTTTTCCTTATTTCCACCTCTGCTGACCCCTATTTCCAGCTCCTCAATCCTACTGAGCATTGGGAAGTATCTGCCACTCCTACACTCCTGGCAGAAGCAAAGGTTGGTGTTTCAGGACTGTAAACAGAAGGAAAGACAGGCAGTAAACTATAGGGAAAAAAAGGTTATAAGCTAAAAACACTGGCATAATTGATAGAACAATGCTGCAAACAAATTTCCTGCAGAAGTCATATTCCAGCTGCCAAAAAGAGCTGTACCCTATCCCATCTGCACAAGCTTGAGATCTTATCTCTTCCACCCTCCTTCTCTCTCCAATTGTTTGGAAATCTTAATTCATAAAATGAGCCTTAATTAAATAGGAAATATGTCTGTGTTTGCACAACTCAGAACACAATTGTGTCTCAGTCAAATAAACACTGGTGTCCATATTACACTTGGGAATTTTCTGTGGTTTGGGGTTTTAAATTTGTTGCAGCAAGCTTGGGAGCAAAGTTTCAACAGGAATCTTTTCTTCTCCTCCCATCCTCTGTACCAGGAGGATGAGACAGGGAACAACTCCCCATGTACAGAGGCTCAGTACTGGTTCCAGCTCTGTGTGTACATGAGGATCATTTCAGGACACACCATATGAGACACGATAGCCAAAAGCAATTATTTTTCCTCACCACTTCTCAGAACCCAGACCTACCAAACTGCCCTGAAATAGCAGCACAGCTCTCAAAATAGAATTATTTCTTCTCTTTTTGAGAAGCAACACCCACACTGAATCTTTGATTTTAAGCCATCCCCAAGCAGTTACCACATCTTTACCATTCAAGCCACGGGGAAAATCATTAAATCCAACAGCAACACTATGGGAAGAGAACCAGAATTAGAAAGCCAAACACCACATGGATTTACTCCCACAGTAACTGGATCAGCTTCAGCCTGGAACAGACTAGACATGACTCCAGGAAAAATATGTCTCTCCAGGTGCAGCTGTATCAAAGAGACTTTCCCTGGGCTCGTGATTTGCTGGAGAATTAAACAAACCACATGTTCCAGCTTTGAGGCAGCAGACACGTATCCAGGGCTGGCCTCTGCACGCTGTGATTCACGCAGCCCTCTCCATCCTGCTGTCTGCACAAACACACCCCTGGAGCAGCACAGAGCCCAGGGCAGGGGAATTCTGGTTGGGAAGCAAGTCCTTAGATCCTGAAGGCTGGGTTATGGTTGGCAGATTGGCTGTCTGGTCCCAGCAAAAGCTTCACTTGAAGAAGATGGGAATTTTCCCCATGGATTTGATTTCAGTACAAAAGAAAAGAGATTCTCCTCGCTACAGACTGTCTGCATTCAGGTCACCTGAAGACATCCAAAGGAAATCAGCACTGCCATGGAAAATCTCTTATACAGGACCATATCCTCGCTGTAAAGCAACAGGAGCAATTCCCCCCGTGCCGAGTGATTTTCCTCCTGAGTGCAGAATGAAGCAGAGAGCTCATGAACCATGGAATCACAGAATAGTTTGAGCTGCAAGAGACCTTTAAAGGTCAAGACAAGAGACAGAAGGGTGGGTGAAGAAAGACATGAACACACAACAGTGACACCCTCACCTTTGTTCCCATCTCGTCGCAAACTTCAAAACAAAGCCCGAGGATGAAATTTTTTCTGGAGATTCCAACAGAAAACCTCCTCCAGCTGACTTCTTGTGCTTTGAGGATTTGAGTGCCTTGCAGGCAAAGTGGAGCCTGGAGTGCTGTGGGATGCACTCCAGTGATGGATTACCACTGCTGCAAGGTGCCTTTCATTTCCCCTGACACACCTGAACTCAAAACGTTTCTTCTCTAGGATAATCAAGACGTTTTACCAAAACAAAGGGAAGTTTACTGTAGTATTGATCCTCTGAAACTGTGCCTCAAACAGCTTCACAGAATTGAGATAAAATGTTCCTCAGAAAGAGAATAATTAAATACCACAGGCTGAGGAAAGAAAAAAATTATGTATTTTAGATCTAAGCCATTTTTCACTGAGCAGGAAGATTTGTCATATGGTAAACAGTAGGAACGGTGAATTGGGACACTTGTGATTTATCTCTGCTTCCACAGCCTTCCCATGTGACTGTGGTAAAAGAATAACAGCTCTACCTATAACTTGCTCAAAATAAAGCACAATTTCAATGTGTTTAGGTGGGAGCTCATTTTATTCAGAACACCACACTTGATTCTTTCAGTACCTCAGCTTCACCGAATATAAAACAGCACAAGCACCTGGCTGTGCAAGAAAAGCACTTCCATTAATGCCCTCAAATGAAAAGGCATCAGTGTAAGGTATTAAATCCCTACCAGGATAGAGATATGTGCAAGTCAGATGAGATAACAAGCCAGTAAATTTCAAATCCCCACTTGCATCCATCCCATAACTACATGCTGAAATCCCTCCAGCTAGGCTGGCGTGTTGGCAGGAAAAAAATTGTCATTGCTAAATTTAGCAGACACCTCAATCATTGTGTGATGCTTCAAAAGCAATGGAGATGTAAAGTGGAATTTGTAGGACACCATTTAAACTGAAATGAGAGCTCCGCTCACTGAGCAAAGGCTTTTCTTAATTCCCTTCCTGTTTGGACAATTTGATCCACTTCTTTTTTTTCCACTACAACCACAAAGGTCTGTCCTGCAGTGAATGGATAGGCTTTTTTCTGGGATAACTTCCAGGTTAAAGAGAAAGGATTTACACTTCAATGAAACATAGGCACTGTATTTGGAAAATTTGTTTTGAAAACTTGGGAAGGAAGCAAAGCCTCCTTCATTTAAAAAGGGACTCAATTAACATTCTCCAACAAGTCTTCCTATCGAAAGGGCAGTATTTGCTGGGGAACATGTGATCTGAAACTTGTTCTCCTCGCTCACAATGTTCCTTTCTGAAATACAGGGCACTGCTTTGGAGAGACACGAGGATCTTTGCACAGCTTTCCAAAGGACTGCCTGTCACAGGCCAGGCCTTGACTTCAGACATCAGATCTTCTGTGACTTAAGCTCAGGAAACTTAAAATAGTGCTTAAAGACCCTAACAAAGACCTAGAGTGACACAATCCTACTGTGGCCCCCTCTACAAGGACAGCTCATCCATGCTCAGCTACAAGGGCGAGATGAATCCGTGGCGTCACAAATCTCACCTCCTCATTGTCCTGAAAAAACACATTTATAAAACTTTCTGGAAAAAAGACACTAGAGACCAACCAAGCAGGTGTTCTGCTTTTGACTCCTACCTGTCTGGGTTTGGGTTTGATTTGTAGCAGGCAGGAGCCAGACAGGACCACCCTAAGGGTTATCTTGGGTTTGAAAATCAATCCTGTGAATGCTGGGCATGTCTAGAAATTGCCTACTCAGGAGGTAGAAAACAACCCATGCCATTATTTTTTTTTCAGATAAAGAGGGGAAAAAATGCTACTGACAGTTTAATATGCACTTTTATTTCCAAATTCCCTTATCAACTGCATATGACAGAGCATTCTTCACTCTTTAATAAGTACAGGTTGAAGTCGAGCCTGACTTGAAGTTGATGACGGATTGAGTCCACATCAATACCCAGCAGATTTGGATGGGAGATAAAGGCAATATTGGTGTGCATAGCTACAGAAAACATGCTATCAACACATTCAACACTTTGGGGAGACCATCTGTAGCAGCCCACTCTCCTTCATTTCTTCTGGATGCTTCCAATTGCAGCATGACCCCAGCACAAGCAACAGAAGGGAAGAGTTACCTGCAGCTACCCCCAACCAGTGCCTCAGAGGGACCACAAAAGCAAAACAAGGACACAGACTCTCTCCAGAGCCTCTCCCAGGAATTTGGCTGCTGAGATGTGAGCTACCCTTTGGAAAAAAATATTGTTTTTCCCTGCTGATCATACTTTTAGTGCAGGCACTAGATCAGGCATGGATAACCATAAAAATTCTTCTGCATTCAATCACTATTCTTTAGTTCCTCCATCTGCTGGTGTGTCTACACCAAAATGGATGAAACACCCCACGATGTCTTCCCTGCATCCAAAATAAAACTAATTTAGGGGTTCTGTTTTTAAATAACATTTTCCATGGGAAAGTCAGTACACTTTAAATTCACAGTACAGTGGAATGGTGTCCTCACACAAACAAGTGCCTCGCTCTTAACCCTTGCTGGTCACAAACACAAACAAAGCAGCAGAGAATCCTCTGTACATCACATACAAACCAACCACGGGGTGCTCTGCACAGCTGGGAATGAGCTGCTTGGTGATAAACACATTTAATGGAGTTTACATTTGGTTAAGACACTTACAGATTAAGAGGCTGGCTCTTGTCTTTCCTGCCAGCTACAGGCAGATCCTGGACAGCATAAGGTGAAGATAACTCTTCCTTTGAGGTTAAACAAGAAATGAAAAGCTGTAGGCACCTCACCAAGACTCAGGGATAAAAGTTGGGCTCAATTTGAGGTTTCAGTGAAAACCCTCCATCAGTCCCAAGGGAATCCAGAAATTACATGGAGAGGACACAGTTCGGACAGTCACTCTCCCACGACCTTGACCTAAAGATCCCCTTTGGCAGATGCATCTTTTGCACCCAGAAATGTCCCTTGCAGATCTCTTCTCCTGAGAGTAGAACAGGTGGTGACAACTCATGGAATGTGCTCATACCCACATCTTCTACGAGAATCTGACCTAGGTTTCATTGCACCTTTGGGAAGAGGCAACCCACTCAAAAAGTTTAAAACTGGGTAACTGCAGCAACTGCATTTTTTCAGGAAAGAAAGGGAAGAGTATTTAATAATCAAATAGCTTCTCCTCTCCATGTGCAGAACTGTGGAAGCTTTCTGATCCTGTCCACTGTGCACCTGCATGCACTGAAAACAAGCTTTAGGACCAGGAACGTGCTGCAAAGTCCAGTATCACACAAACACACAGGATGCTTCAATCTGTTCTGTCATGCTGGAGTTAAAAACAGGTATTAAGTTACACCACACACTTTATTAAAAAGAAATTAGAAAGGCATTTAACTACTAGAAAAACTTTGCTTTTGGAGGTGAAGTTGCCTGGCCAACATGGGTTAAGTGCTGTAACTCCCTGCTCTGGGACTCCAGCACTGATGTAAATGCTGCAGACACACAGAGCCTCTGCCTCAGAAAGTTACTGGGACTCAAGTGATGGGGACACAGCCCCTTATTTACACCCCTGCCCCACTGTGCATCTCCTTGTGTCCATTTGTCACCGAGCACATCCTCCCCTCCCTGCTCCTGAGCAGATTAAGCTTAATATACTTATGCAGTTGTGAAGTGTCCTGCCTATTATCCAATTAGGCAGCTAACGAGATCTGAGTAACAGCACGTAGGCACTGATAACTGCTGCCTGATATCAGTACAGATTAGACACGTTCTTTATGTTCCCAGCCCTTGCAGCAAAGGGGTTGGGATTCGTTCAAAGGCTGCTCTGAAGACTGGATTCAGGTAATTGTTTAATTTTGTTTGGGATCCATAAACACATCACGTTTGTTTCCTCTTGATCTCCTGGAGCTGTCATGTCACAACTGTCCCGTTACAAAACTCCTGATCGATCTGGTGTGACTTGTTCAGTTAAACTTTCAGTGTGGACAGGGGCAGGACTCATCACCTCTATGGTGCCTTCTAGCATCAGAAATTCAAGGAGCAATAAAGGATCTGTGCATCATCAGGAAAAAATGTACAGGATTGATAAAGAGATTCAGAAATGCAATCTTTATTAGCTCCGACACTATTCCAACATGACATTCCTGTAAGATCCACCTAAGAAAATATTAATTAGATGCAATCACCATAAAATGGATGCATGTCAACATCCTTCTTGGAGCATAATTATCAGGGGTTTGTTATCTAATTGGGAGGGCACTGGAAAGTGGGACCAGCCAGGCATAAGAGCTGTGCAATATTTTCATTACCAGTCGGGATGACAGACTGGAATGTATGGCCATAAACCAAACAGATGATTCAACTGGGAGGATTTGCAGCACCATGGTGTACAGATTTCAACTTCTAAATGATCTTCATGCACTGGGGTCCAGTATTGACATCAGGAAATAAGAAAGAGAAGCCCCAGGTACAACTACAAAAACAGGGAGAAACTGCCTATTCAGCAAGACTCCAGAAAATGCTCTTAGAGGGTGAAAGTAGAATGGTGACATTCAATAATATTCTACAGGTGCATGAGGGCAAAGCCCAAAGGGATTAGCCACGAAAAGCACTCAAGCTATGCCTTCAAAGTCCTGCCCTGAGCTGCTCACTGCTGTGCTTTTTGGAAGAGCAGACCTGAGAGTTCCTTGTGGACAACAACAAAACTAAAAAACACCAGGTGTGAGATTTAGCTGGATGCACTTAAGCCAGAAGTGTTCCTAAGAACAGACTAATACAGGCAAGCAAGCAGGACACAGCCTGAGGGGAGACCTCTCCTTCCAAATCCAGCAGGAAAATTCAGAGTTTGGTTCCCTTGAATTGAATCCTCTGTCTTTAATCTCTGCCATCAATGTGAGTGGAAAGCACAGAGTCCAGGGCTTATCAAGATAGAAAAATGGGGAGATAGCAATTGGATGGGTGAAACACACAGCTTTAAACTGACAGAGGGCAGGGACAGATGGGATATGGGAAGAAATTCTTCCCTGTGAGGGTGGGGAGGCCCTGGCACAGGGTGCCCAGAGAAGCTGTGGCTGCTCTTGGATCCCTGGAAGTGTCCAAGGCCAGGCTGGATGGGGCTTGGAGCCACCTGGGAAAGTGAAAGGTGCCCCTGCCCGTGGCAAGGGTGGGACTGGGTGATCTTCATGGTCCCTTTCAACCCAAACCATTCTGTGATTCCATGACTCTGTGGTTCAAATTTGCTTGGATCACTGAGCTGGAAAGGCAGCAACCAACAGACTGGAACACCTGATGTGAGAAGGGAATGAGGGAACAGGGGTTGTTGAACTTGGAGAAGAAATGGTGTTTGATGGGGGATCCAGTTACTGTCTTCAACTGCTTAACTGAGGTTTACTGAGCAGATGGAGCCAGACTGGATGGCAGAAACAAAAGGACAAGACACAGTGGGAATTACTGACAGCGAGGGAAATACTGATCAGACAGGAGGAAAATATTTCTCACCACAAGAGCACTAAGCAAGGCATCAACCTGCCACTCTTGACTAAAAAAAGGTCCAAAACAGTTCACAAGAAACCTGCCTTTGATCCTAGCCCTGTCTGATGCAGGAGGTCAGATGAGAGAACTTCAAATCTCCTGTGCTACTTCACTTACTCGACACTTCTAAGAAATCTGTATCAAGGAACACTGGAAAAAGGATTTTGCCCAAGAGTCTACATTATTCTACACCTCTTCAGTGCTAGCAAGGACTTCAGACTCTAAAGCTGTCAATAAAATACCTTCCACATGACTAAAGATCCCAGGGTCTGCAACTGACAGAGAAAAAAAGCAAGGAATGGAACACCAGAGCTTTCACTGCAATTTGAAAGAGAACAAGATAAACTGGGGACTCACATCACACAAGTTATCATACAAAAACTCTGCAAGAAAACTGAGGCAAAGATACATACTGATAGTTCAAACAAACAAAAACAAAAAAGCCAGACTGCTCCTCCCTACCTGCTCTTCCCACAGCAATAAACACAAGTCGATGCCAAAAGATGTTTCAGACCTGTCCAGACCAGCCTTCATTTCGGAGAGAGCTTCTTCAGTTGTCTCAGGACAAAGGTTCTCTGTGTGCAGACAAACCTTTCACACACACTTTCTACTCTCTCCCACTGAAAGGTATAATAGAGGTGTTAATAGATCCAGAGAAAATGCCTTGGACAACATGCACAGGCAAGTTTTGGGGTTTTTTTTCCCCCAAAAATAAAGTGAAGGAGTTTACCTTAGCAAATAATGCTTCTAGTGCTGGCTGATCTGTTTTCTGTCATGTTTTATATTTGAGTGCTACCTCTCAGAATAATCTTCACATCCATTTTTTTACCAGCTTTAGAAATGCATGAATAGCTGAATCCCTCAGGGGAACAAAGGGACAGTAGGTACAAAATCACAGGCACAGAGTGTAATCACGGCAAGGAGGGAGAAGGGAAGGTCACTCCTAAGCTACAGCTGGCAGGTCAGAGCCGGCAAGCACAATGGCTGAGCTGTAATCGAGCTAATCGTGGGGAAAGCCTTGGTCAGGGCAGCTGGCAAGGACTTCCTTCACCTTACAACAGGGAGGAATTATTCTGAACACTCAGAGATCCAGAACACATCCCTGTGGAAAAGAGAGCTTGAGCAAGAAAAGCACGTGCTCAGTTTTTATAGTTGGTAAAGAGACAAAGCCATAAAAAAACCTTCCATGAGAAAACACCAGTGCTCTGTCCAAATCTAAAATGCATTCATCACACCCGAAAAGTCTACTTGAGAGTCACAAAATGGTGTTTGCTGGCTCAGTACATGCAGGTATCAGACACAGCACTCCAGGAGAGTCTTGGACCTGAAGCTCAAGGAAGACACAGCCCAGAGATTCCCAAAGGCAGCTTCAGAGAATTGAACAGCTCACTCTGTACAGTAACAAAAGGGCAAGAGGGCAGCAATTCTCATCTGCTGCGCAGAAATCAAAGTCAGAGACTAAGAAAATCTCAATAATGGCAAGAATAATGACCGACTTTCAAGGATCACCCAGGGACGATGAGGAAAGTCCATCATCGAAGGCTTTTAACAATTGCTTTGGACAAACATCTGCTGGGAAAGTTTAGATAGATCTGACCCAGCCTTGGGGCAGGAGGTCAGATTAGACAACTTAAGGTCCCTTCTGGCGCTGCAGCTCTTTGCTTGTAACAGAAATATGACAACAGAAGACGTCAGCAGCAGCCCCAAAGCACGCAAGCCTCCCGAATACTTCCATCATATCCTGGAGAAACATTGTAAGATCCCACGTGCAGCCAGCTGCCTGCTCCCACATGGTACCCTCTCCCTCCATTCCTGGAGGAGCAATACAGGGAGAACACAAAGAGCTGGACTCACAGAACAGGCATGGGAAGAGGAGCTCCTCAGCACAGCCTTCCCATCAACACTGTCCCTCTCACATCCCACAGCATGGGGACACTTATTAACAAAAGCCTATCCCTCCCATTTGCCCCCTTCCCATCTCACCCTGCAGTCTGAGCAGTTCTCTCTTTTTTTCCTCTTTAAGCTTTTCTTCTGTTCCCCCCTGGAATATTTTCATGTGTTAAATCTCCAGACCTGGATCCCTGCCCACCACACAGCCCTGGATCCCACCCCAAGGGAATCAGGGGACAAAAAGAGTAATGACCCGGTGCTTCACTCCAAAGCCTGCGGTCACACTCAGCCCTTTGTCAAGTTCTCTTAAAGCCCAAACAGAGACACCAGATGCCATTGTGACACTGCAGCAATGGTGTGAGCTCTCCACGATAGAAAAGGACATTTAATTTAGTCTGCTGGGAGGACTTTATGCTCCTGCAAGCATTAATGAATGGCACCAAGTGTCCTGTGGGGTCAGAGCATCCGAGCAGAAGAGTGTAAACTGCAAACTCTGAAGTACCAACCTTTATCTCAGGGTTACAGCTCAACCTATTGAAGAGGTTTTAAGAATTTTTGCTTTCCTGCTTGCTCCCCCACAATCCTCTTGGCTCATTCTTGAAACTCCAAAGTCAACCTCCAAGCTCTGTCTATGGAACAACATGGGAGGAAGGTGACAGAAGAGGTTCCAGGGAGAAATACTCACACGTGTGAATATTTTTGTGAGCACACCCCAGCTATAACCACAAGTGTGTCTTTGACCATACACCCCGGCACATCTGAGGGCACAGTTATGCAATCCCAGAAAACTTAGATCCCAGTATGACCTGTCCTTAAAGGACAACCCTGACTGTACATGTAGTGCTGACAGCAGCAGTCATGGGACAGGCCAGGGATTGGATCCAACTAAAAAAATAACCCCATAAAAATAATAATCTTCTGCCAGATGTGTGGGCTCCCTGACCGAGATCTCGCACCCACAGTCACAACAGAACATGCACAGGAATAGCATGACCCCTTTTCCTAGAAGTAGCACCTTAAATCTGTGTAAGTCACGGCTGGAAAAGAGTTATGCAAGAGAGGAAACAAGCAGTCGGAGACAGGACGGCTCAGAGAAAACATCTCAGGGCAGCTCCACTCCTAAAGCCAGGCTCTTGCAAAACAACCCTCGTGCCAGGCTTTTCCAAAGGGTCCGTGAGCTTCAGGAGTTCAACCAAAGGATTACCAGGCACATCTTCCTGGCAGAGTCCTCTGGGATCACAACAGTGACTGATTTCAAAAAAGAAAATCATGTTAAAAGAAGAACTGGAGATCAAAGCAGGAGGTTACATCTATAGCCTGGAACATGCACCCCATGGGCCAGGAGAAGTTTTTGTTCATTTTCAGACTAAATACTCGTCCAACAGAAACATCAGGTGAGCACACTTGAATGTGGCACCTGTGCAACCTCTTTGGGAGAAAAGTCGTTGCCCACCTGCCTCAAAAATTAATTTCACTGAACCAACTCTTTTAAAGGAAAAGAAACTCCTCCTTTCCTATGCAATTCCCAGTTTAGGGATAGGCTAGGACTATCTGCTTCACTTAGCACAAGGCATTTTCTGCCTACATCAGCTACAAGAGAGCTTGAGTAAGTACTTCACAACACAAATATCTAAAAGCAACGTGCCCTTTTTTTTTCTCTCCTTCTCAAAGTGTGCAAACATCACCATATCCTGTCCAATGTTTCAGTCATTCCAAGCCTGCCAGCAACCTACACTATTCCATGCCACTCAGCTCAATTTAGAGGACACACTTAAGGAAAATCTGGCATTATGAAGAATAATGAATGGTGAAGAAATGAACAACTAAGTATCCATTCTTCAAAAGTTATCTACATCCATTTAGTTTTCTACTTCATCAGGCAGGAAAACAAATATTTTCTTATTTCTTAAAAGGTAGTTCCTGCCTTTGAACTCAGTAAGTACACACACACTAAAAGTGGAATTAAATTAATTTTTTCAAGACATTATAAAGGCTTTGCAGCCCTTAAAAGACCTATTGGATAAAAGAAATGCAAGTTACCAAAATAAAAATTCCCCACAAGCTGAAATTGTCTGCGTTTACATCAGCTCAGCTCTTTAGGGCCCTCCACAGCTGAGATCTCCTCACTCCCTTTCTGGCACTGATCTGTTCTGTGGCCCCCAGTGCTCCCCACATCCTTCTACTCCAGGAAGTGACAGAAACGTGGACTCAGAGCATGATGTGTTAAACTGCCCCAAAGAGGGAATATCCAACAACAACCCTGTGTAAATCTCTACTCTAGGGCTGCAAAATCTGTCTCCCTCAGACCCAGCAAGCTGCCAGCCACCATCATTGGGAATTAGAGAGCACCAACAATAAGTGCCTTGTTTAACTGAGACTTTAAAGCTTTAAAGCAGAGAACTACCCGAGAATAGCTCAGGGATCAAACTCCAGCAGGAAAAGCAGGGAGGGGCTTTTTCACCCCTCTTGCATTACATTCCTGCTGCTGAGTTCATCACCTTCAGAGCAACCCAGGCCTTTCTCAGAGCCAAACCATTCCCTGCTGCATCCTTACAACTTCCCTTCCATCCCATCCTTGCAACCTCACGGCCCCGGCCCCAACAAGTCACAAAACAAAAACTTCAAGTCGCCATGAAAAATAACACCAAAACTGCACTTAAAACCAAGGGCGTGATTAAAATTCACCAAACACCACCACATTTGCTGCATTTAAAGATTTCCAGAGGAAAAGGTCACTGGAATATAGAGCATATCACCCAAAGCTAACATCCTTGTCATGCTGCTGTCGGGTTCAGACAGCAAATACGTTGTTATAAAATCCCTGTGTGCTGTGTTATCCACAGCTCAGGGCTGCTGGCTGAATCACAGAATGGTTTGGGTTGGAAGAGACATTAAAGATCATCTCAATTCCACCCCCTGCCACGGCCAGGGACACCTTCCACTATCCCAAATTGCTCCAAGCCCTGTCCAACCTGGCCTTGGACACTTTCAGGGATAGAACAACCACAGCTTCTGTGCTGGGGCTTCATCACCGTCTGACTAAAGAACTCCTTCCTAATATCAAATCTAAATGTCCCCTCTGTCAGTGGGAAGCTATTTCCTTTCATCCTGTCACTCCAGGCTCGTACACAAAATCCCACTCCAGCTCTTGGACAGCCCCTGTTGGAGCCCCTTTAGGCACTGGAAGGTGGTCAAAGGTATCCCCAGAGCTTTCTGCTCTCCAGGTGGACACCCCCAGCTCTCTCAGCCACCCACCTGTACTGTTCCTCCAGCCTAATCCTATCCCAGGGCCCCCAAAGGCACTGGCTCTCATGAAAACACAAAAACAGGACCTCAAACCAAGGTTCCTCTAAATTCTCTCCCCAGAGCAGAGCCACACACCACATGAAACACCTGCACCACGCCAATGTGCTCCTCAGGTGCCACCCACGCTCATGGCACTAACTGGAGTCACCACAAAGATTTATTTTTCAAGTGGTTCATATTCCCACCCAGGGCATTTCTGGAATCTTTTGTTAAAACAAGAAGAAACCACTGAAATACTAGATTTTAAAAAGAAAAAAAAAAAAAAAAAAGAAGGGAAATTTTTAACCAATTTCCACGGTTACTCCTGTAAACTCAAGATTTATTACAGAGCACACACCCACATGTCCTCAGTACAGAGCACAAAATGCCCGGACACAGCAAAGCCAACACAGCAACAGGGCCAGTGAAAAGGGGACACAAAATCAAAGTAGCTGAAATTTTTCATGTTCCCTCAACAGGAAGACAAAAAAGATGATAACACAGTCTGGAAACACCATAAAGGGGGTTTTGAAGTGTCACTTGTAAACTGTTTATGTCTTAGGATTCCATAATTTGATTAATTGGTTGCATTGGGGATGTTTATGCTTCTGTTCCCTATTCTCATGGTGGGTTACCATCTCCCTCCCACATTACTGCTGTGCTTAGATCAGTTTTTGCATGCAAGCAGAGCAGGACAGATCCTTCAGCCACATCTTAAAGCCAGAGGTTTAGACTCTCCAGAGAAAGAAGAGTTCAAATCCATTCTTCACCCACATCAATTCCAAGAGGAGATATTTACAGCTCTTTTATTTATTATTTACTACTCTGACACAATGTTTTAGCTCACCAACAGAACTAAAAAAAAAAATCAGTTATTTAATTTCCATACACTTCATTAACTTCTGTAGAAGAGTAATGTTTGTGGCCAGTGGGAAAGGGTGTTTCTACATTTTTCCATTTTCTGGTCTGTTAATTACAATTACTGAGAAAAGGAGACAGCGGTGAGATTTGTGAAACACAGCAGGCTGCGTTTTAATACTTGTGAAAAAAACAGAGAAAATAATTTCTCTTTTTTGTATAACCCAATCATACAAAGTAATTCCACATACTTCAGAAGTCAGCATCACAATTTTCCTTAGACACTCACTTGGGCCAGCAGGAATTTAGTTGGAGAACCTCAGATTTGATTAGAAGGGATTACATTTCAGTGAGATGACTGGAACAGAAAACATGAAATTATAGAAGTGGGGTTGAGAGACAGGCAGATACACTCCTGAGGCTGGCAGCAAGATGCAGGAATACTCCTCCAAGCCTCTGAGGCAGAGATGGGAAAGGGTTCAATAGCTTTTGAGGATGGATGAGCACTAAAAACCCAAATTACACTACTTGGCCAAGATGGAGGTCAGGAAAAGCACCATGACACCTCTTAGATGCTGTAGGGAGCCCAGAAACCACCACATCTGTTGTTTGTAAGGAACGTCAACAATTTGACAGAGCCCTCCAAACTCTACCTCAACTCCTGCAGTGCCACCAAGTCAAGTGAGATTCCTCCATCCCAGTTAAACACTGAGTTTCAGAGACACCACAGCTACCTTGTGACACTCTGGTGGGAGAGACAACGGGGAGAAAGCGCTTCCAGCTCAAACCAGAGAGACAACCACGAGTGCCTGCAGCAGCAGGGCTGAGGACATGGGACTCCAGGACACGTGCAGAGTGTTTGTGGTGTTCCAGCCACACACTCCAGCGTTTCAGGGAAGCGTGGCACAAAGAGGAACAGCTCCAGAGCCGCTGTTCCACGGAGCCAAAGGATGGAGAGGGATGAACGACCGCAGAACCCAACATCAGCCAGCATTTTTAGTATTTAAAGCCTCAGACCACTACAACCCTTTCCACACACAGCTTAGCCAAAATACCAGCTGGATGCTGCTCCAAACCCAAAGAAGTCCAGGTAAACATTTGATCAGCCACACAATGATTTGGATCCAGGCACTGAGTCAGACCAAGCCTGTTGCATTTTTGCCAGCTCAGTAGTCATCCAAACAGGCTTCCTAGTCCGGCTACCCACTCCACAACAGCAGCACGAGGGAAAGGCAGTGCTGGTTTTTTTTAGAGACAAAGCCAGCTGAAACCACAGAGCTTGCTACTCCCTAAAAAACACGGTACATCTGTTCCACAGCAGTGCCATAAAAGATTAGTAAGTGCTGGCCTAACAATCTGGAAAGGGAAAAGGACCTAGGAGAGCAAAATGTTATCACTAAGTCAATAAAACAACATCTGTAAAGGACTGAGAACACAACAGCATTCTTGCACAACACACAGAAATGCTCCTGGGCTGATTTCTTGTTCTCCACTAAACCTGTCTGGTAACTCTGGGAACAGGACTGCACCGTACAGGCTACGGGAAAAGTGGATCAACAGGGTGAGCTAAGGACAGGGCTCTGGGCTCGACTTTGTTTGAGCAGGACCACAGAGTGGACATGTGTTAGGCGATACATATGGTTTCACTTTTATGTAAAGCTCGTGTTTACATCTAGTATGTCAGGCAATTACAGCTGGTCCCAGCACCAGGCTTGAGACAGCATGTCCATAACCCACGGAAAGCATTTTTTGGGATGAGCAGAGCAAGGATGCAGCAGAGCAGCTCTGTGTATGGGGCTGAGAACGTAAAGAAAAGCTTTATTTTGAGGTCAGTTTCAGTAACTGACAATTGGCTTTGTGCATTTCACTACCCGGCATTCAGGAACGGAGCAGTTCCTCAGAAGACGATGGATTTGACTGAAAACGCCAGATCGGTGCGAACCGCCAAGCCCCCGGTATTGTAACAGCTTTGTATAAACAAGAAAACACCAGAAACACAAACAAGCTGGGAGTGAGCCTTCGCCGCTCGTCATTCACATCCCCACCACGGTGACTTCCCCACTTAACCTCTCCTCTCGTCATCACTGGCAGCGCCGAGGCGGGGAACGCGCAGGCACGCGCGGACTCGTGTCACATGCGGGAGATAGACACGAGAGGGGAAAAATAACACCCAAACCACCCCGAATTCCCAACACAACCATGCCTGTTCTGCCCTTAGCCGAGAGAGCGATCCTTTCTGCCATGGTCCCCATAAAAAGCGGTCGGGATGACACCTGTTCCGCACCTTGAGGTGTCAAGGGGCGGAGGAATGAGGGTCAGCCTCATCCGCTTTTCCTCCTCAGCCTCAAATTCCTGGGGTGCTTTGGGGCGCGTGGGATGGGGCAGAGCGAACCGGAGTAGTTCGGGGAGGTGGGATCGTGGGATGGGGCACAGGGCTGGTTCCTCCGGGATCCTGAGTGGAATGGGGCACCGGGCTGAACCCTCAGGGTGCTACTCGGGACGGGGCACAGGGAACGACCCCTCGGGCAGTGGTATGGGACGGAGCACAGGGAACGACCCCTCGGGCAGCGGTGTGGGACGGGGCACAGGGAACGACCCCTCGGGCAGCGGTGTGGGACGGGACACAGGGAACGACCCTTCGGGCAGCGGTGTGGGACGGGACACAGGGAACGACCCTTCGGGCAGCGGTGTGGGACGGGACACAGGGAACGACCC